>OZ012687.1:3465511-3530327 GCA_963942565.1 Maea johnstoni | reverse complement strand
GTTCAACAACCAGTTTTCTGATATACTCATTGCTCTTCAATATTTAAAAAAAAAGTTTAAGAAATAATTTTAACTAAAACATAAATATTTCTCTCTTCCCTCTTTTACTATTGACTACCAATTCAAGATCATAATGTCTAACTCTTACTAAATTTGGATCTGCCAAAATTTAATATATGTGTCGTTTAGGTACAAGTACCAATATAATCTGCATACACCTTATCTCATATCAATTACAACTTGAACTATGTATGTTCATTTCTTACTTCCTCACCTCATCTAGATACTATAAGTGCCCTGCTCTGATGAATCTTGATGAAGGACACAATGCTTTTGTAAATTCTGACAAGTTTGTTGTCTATTTCTACTGTCCTGCCAGTCACATGAACCTCCTCAATTAATGCATTTACACTTATTTTGGCACACACATGATTATATAATTATGTCAAGAATTTGCAAGGGGTTAAAGAATACCTAACAATACTAATAAAAAGCTTAAAAGATAAGAAAAAAAATCACTTTTCCCTTTTTGAGTCATTAGAAAAATACCATTGCTATTCCTTCATTCAAATTGTAAATGATTCATCATCTAGTTTATGTAATGTAAGAGCACACAACCCATAAATAACAAAGGTAGTATTGTGCAAATTATCTAATTGAATTAACTTTGAATTACATTAAATCTGAAAAAGCTTAAAATTCAATATATATGACTCTTTAATTTGTTGTAAAAACATGATTCTTTTATTTCGTTTTTTTCTGCTTACAATCAGCAATAATGTTTTGAGTCATCAGGTTATTCTAGCTACCCATTTCAATGTATTTCTTGGACTAATATTATCTTGTAATTTAAAGTGGATGCCCTTTGAAAGAGTTGAAAATTCCATATTTATAAGAGTGCAAAAATTAATATGAATATTCATAAATGGTTACATCCTGGTATCTATAATGATCGGAAGTTGGGCCAAGCCCATCTTAAGATGGGCCAGCCCAACTTCAAATGACCTACATCCTGGTATCTAGAGATCGGAAGTTGGGCCAAGCCCATCTTAAGATGGGCCAGCCCAACTTCAAATGACCTACATCCTGGTATATAAAGATCGTAAGTTGGGCCAAGCCCATCTTAAGATGGGCCAGGATCGGAAGTTGGGCTGCAACATATATATATATATATATATATATATATATATATATATATATATATATATATATATATATATATATATATATATATATATATATATATATATATATATATATATACATATATATATATATATATATATATATATATATATATATATATATATATATATATATATATATATATATATATATATATATATATATATATATATATATATATATATATATATATACTAGTATATATATGTATGTACGTATATGTATATGTCTGTATAGACACACCCATATGAACAGTACATGAACATCATAAGGGCAGCGAAATTACTGAAATTATCTTCTTAATGTCATTCATAATAACTAAATCTCTTCGTACCCTTATTGGAGAGTGTCGAAGCACTTAATTATTGCCAGATATTTGGGTCTCGTTATTTGGTCTAGTTATCAAACCGAATGGAATCCCCTATATCATACATAAGTAATTAGCCAGCTACTCTCGGCCGCTTCTTGAGGTAGACTAAGCCCTACGAGTTATGGATTTATCCGCTGCTTTCATAGTTCGTCTATTCAAGGGGAACAGTTTATATTGATTTCGCAATCAAACTCTTGATCAATTCTTTATTCATGAGCCTGTTTCTGGTGGGTTATCTGACGTCGCCGCAAGTACTGCAGACTGTTGATACACCATTATGTGGGTTAATGCTGGTATAGCGATTGATAAGATATATAGGAAAGTGATCTCGTCCCGTAGTCGAGTAGGATAACTGTGAGTCTCATCCATAGTCGGATTTAACATGGAGTAGACGCTTACAATTACGTGATCTATTTTTCCCCATTTCACGATTGTAATACAAGTTATGAATGTACCTTATGGTAGTATTGGGGAAACAAAGTACCCTGGGAAAACATCCACCTAACTATGTATCACTGTACCTCTTCCTTCTATTCTTGTAAAGGGGCCTTACTTTTGTAACGGGCATGTTATGAATGCCTTGGACCAGGTATGTATTGGACCCCGTGCGGTATAAATTATTACCTAAACCAGAGGTGAATCTCAACCTTTCCTTGCACTTCTATGATTTTCTAATCTTCTAAACCAAACAGAGAGTTTTTTGTTCAGGGGTATTTGTATTTGTGTTTCGGAATTGTTTTATCTAGAAGTGTGATGCATGATTCTGAGCTTTTCAACGCAGTCAATAAATATACAATACACTACTAATAAATTCCTCACAAGCCCGGAGGTATTCGTAGTCGGACAGGGCTTAGATAATTATTAGTTTCCTCTGGGAACGAGCTAACATCAAACCACACGAGAAAACAATAAGGAAGACTATATTTATCAGTCCAAATTATCATTCCTATCTTACTGCCGACAAAGACTCGTAGGCTTCTGAATGATAAGTTCGGAGTAAATTACAATCGTTCTTCTAAGCCGGCACCAGTCCGCAGATCAGCAAACGCACGGGCGTTTCTGTGAGTGGGAAAATTTGCAGGTGCTAATACGGTCTGATGATTTAACCTCACACATAGGCATATAGTCTTTATGTAATTGTGGGATTAAATGCTATCAGGCTTCAACGCCTTATTTCAAAGAAATACCTGGGATTCGAAATTAGCTATGTAAAACTTAAACTAATATATTATATACTAAAATATTTAGGCGATGTCCAAACAGGAGCCTTTAACGTTCATGTGCAAATGGTATAGAAATCCCGTAGGCTGATAAAAAAGTCTTCTTCTACTCCTTCCCCTTCTCCTTCTTCTTCTTCTTTTTCTTCGTTATCATCATTATGATCATCACCACCACCAACATCATCATCATCATCATCATCATCATCATCATTGCAATACGGCTTCCGAATAATAACTTTTAAGTTGGGAGTATATAACAGTAGTTCATTTAACCCGGCACCAGATCAGCAAACGCACGGGCGTTTCTGTGAGTGGGAAAATTTGCAGGTGCCAAATCGGTCTGATGATTTATCCTCACACATTATAGGCATATAGCCATTATGTAATTGTGGGATTCAGTGTCATAGGCTTCAACGCCTTACTTCAAAGAAATACATGGGAATTCAAATCAGCTATGGAAAACTTAAACTTACTCTTTTATTTAGGCGATGTCCAAACAGGAGCCTTAGACGCTAATTTGCACATGGGATGGAAATCCCGATTGCTGATGAAGAAAATCTTCTCCACTTCCTCCTTCCCCACCTTCTTCTTCTTCTTCTTCTTCTTCTTCTTTTTCTTCATTGTAATCATCATTATCATCATCATCGTCATCATCACCACCACTAACACCATCACCATCATCATCCTTTCCACATGGATATGTATGTATATATGTATGTATGTATATGTATGTATTGTTGTATGTTTGTATGTATGTATGTATGTATGTATGTATGTATGTACGTATGTACGTATGTATGTGTGTGTGTGTATGTATGTATGTTTGTATGTATGTATGTATGTGTGTATGTATGTATGTGTGTATGTATGTATGTATGTATGTATGTATGTGTGTATGTTGACTGATAGAAGACTGCAAAAGTACAATTTACATCGTACAGCATTGTAAAGTAGGATGCAAGGCAAAATCAAACCAGGAACTTTCGGCAACTAGAGTTTCTAACGGTAGGATAACAAGAAATAAACACAACCGGAAATTTATTTTGGGGGAAAGTAACATAGCTGATATGTTATCGGCGTTACATGAACGTACATCTACACATATAGTGGGTTACTTACTTAATTACATACTTAGTTATTCATCCATCAGAAAAGTATTTGATATGTTCAGATAAATGTGTGCCCTACCGTGGTGCAAAAGGGTTAAACTCATTTATAACTGTATATTACAGGTATCCTTACCTATCATTTTGTTATCAGTTTTCTTGTACTCCTACTTTCATTAGTTTAGACGACCCGCAATCGATTTTAGTTTGTCGAATCCAACCACAGGTAAATTACGGCCAGACTAAATCAAACAACAGTATTTAATATTGACGCCTTGACAGGCCGACAACAGACTTTATGACGTATTATTATCAAAATATGCCATCCTGATAGCACACGGGAATGTGGGGATGCCTTATTTTAAATGCAGAACCGGCGATTTCTTCGGATCTTAATTTCCTGACTCAGTAATGCAGGTACTATAGGGGTAAATATGAGATTTAACCTTATATATAATTAATGTTTCTTTATACCACCCTATCAACCTGGCAAATCAGGCATGAGAAATATCCGGGGAACAAGCATCAGCGTCTTGTCATAAGCTTTGTCAACAAGGTTTTGCTCGGGGATATTTGTCATCGTTCCAAACTAAACTCCATTGAGGTGGACACATATCGGAAGAAATATTTCTGCTTGACTGATGCTTGTAAACGAACCAGGTGGTCAATACTGGTCAACCCGGAAGCCCACTCACTCTTTAATTTTGAACATTCCAGCAACACCATCAGGCCCTAACAACCAGACAAGTAAATGGGTACATTCTAAAATGGCAATTAAAGTAGTGGACGCTGTCTGTTAATATGTTAATTGATGTTGTGTTGTTGCTGTAGTAAATTATGTCATTTTAAGATTGTTCTGTTGTATATGTTAGTGTCTAGGATCTAACATCCACGGGTTTTCCTCATAGGTGTTGTTGTTACTATTGTTGTTGTTATTGTTATTATCATTGTTTTCTGTTACTGTTCTCATTTTTGGTGATAATATCGTTGTTATTATTGTTACTATTGCATCGTATACATCTTATGGACAGATAAGCGGAATCAAGACTTATCGTCGCCATTTCATAAACTTACTTATATCATTCCCATAACCACATATTTTTAACAAAAGCATATGGTATGTAAGTCCACCATGCGCTAGGATGAATATTGTCTCTGTAAGGGCCAGCTACTAACACATCTCCCAAAATGCTAAATGGAACTCCACACCTTTGATGAAAGGATTACGTTATGTAAGTGTCTAGGCTTATGTCAACGCCTCATTAAACTGTATTTAGTGAGAGTTATTGATTAACCTATTGAGCCAGTGCATTGGCAAACTGCAGCTATGGATCTCCTGGAAGTATATTTAGATCTCACGTGTGTAGGCATATATGCAAAAGCTAAAATGTACCTTAGATATTTTGCAATAGGTTGGCATGTTCCCCCCCCCTCATCTCTCTCTCTCTCTCTCTCTCTCTCTCTCTCTCTCTCTCTCTCTCTCTCTCTCTCTCTCTCTCTCTCTCTCTCTCTCTCTCTCTCTCTCTCTCTCTCTCTGAGGCGGCCATTAAGTGTGCGGTTATCATGTTGGCAAACCGGAGTATATTGCTTAGAAAATATTTGTGCACCTTATTTCCTGAAAGTACTACGTGGTTCACAGGGCGGTGGTATTCGCCTGTTACTTCGGTTTTCCCCACCTGTTACCGCAGGCTAGTCACAATTTGAAGAAAAATGAAATTCCAAACACACACACATACATTCAACCGAGAATACCTTAGATGAATAAAAGAATGGATATATAGCCAGAGACTAATTACTATATGCGCCATAGTGAAGACCTGGTTATGCCAGGGGTCTCGAATCTGGCCTCATCGTGACGTCACTATGAGACAAAGGCGAACATGCGGAGAACACAACGTCTGGACTATTCACCTCAGCTTGGTTGTTTAGGTTGACCGGCTGGTTTTATATCCACTTGTTTTTATTCAATTACGAGAATGCTAAAGTGAAAATAAATAAACATCATTCCAAAGTGATGCATATTAAGTAAAATTATATTACTAAATAATTAATGGACTGTTATTCTGAACAATAGGTCACCGTTTACACAAGGTACGTTCAGGCGTGAACAATGCGATCTTGGGCGACGGCCAATCTCTGTATTGACCATTGTAACAGTACTGTTTAGAGGGACCTAAGTAATCTATATTACATACATGCAATAACGGACCAAGTATGGATTTCAAATCTACAGTATTCGAGTTAAATGAATCAAGTTACGAAATCATTCAGCACTATCATATACCATGGAGTGTGTGAGCTTAAATTCGCCTGAACCTTGTATGCTTCAATGAAGTTGCACATTTCCTCAATGCGGGCTGGTTATTGATTGAAATTCTACTTCTTTGTGATATCCGAAATATAACTTATGTTGTAAAGCTTATTGTCCATTCAAAATTTATGATGTAATGAGGGTATATCCTGCTATCCCCATTCCCTCATAAAAGTTGAATAAACTTGATCTTTTCTATACCAATTTTAAAGGAGAACTGGTGAAAATCAGTCAAAGCATGTATAAGCTTTCCTTTAAGACATTTTTTACCAAATAGACAAACTAAATCAGTAACATGCATAATCCCAAGATAATCGTGAGCAATTATGTGCACCTATTAGTAAACAATTAAAGCTGCCTGTTGTTTTCTTGTCAAGATAACGTCCTCGTAATCCATAAGACAAATTCAAGGATGTATCTTGACCTACTGTTATACCAGTGTTTTTGAAAAGAAAAACTGGACTAATCTAATGCAATGCACAGAGTTAAATGAGATCCACGTATTTCCCCGGATAATCATGAGGAATTACTGGCACCTTCGCTATATAACTTGGTCCAGCCATGTCACTCCACTCCTAACGATACAATAATGTTTAATGAAGTTCGTCTTCGATGACCGCTTAGCGCGAAGAGTAACTCCTTTTCAGGATGCACTTTAAGTTGAAATGACCAAACAGTTACTAGGAGTACAGTTGTTTGTTTCATTGATGCCGATATAGTAGCTGTCGGTTCGAACTATAAAACTATCAAATCCATCATTATTGTTTGGTTGGATGCAGTTAACCCTAGAATACCAATGGGAACGTTGTCTGTGAGCTCTTTAGCTTTGTCAAGATTGGCTGAAAAGCTATGGCAGTGCTCCTTGTAACAGCGTGAAAGGTGGTGTTTCATTTATTCAAATCATTTCTAAAGACGCATACACCAGTTTCTCATTCCCTTCAACAAGATCCGAATCCCGGTAGATGAACTTAAAAATCAAAGATTCTATTACCCCTCGCCGCAATTTTCATTCAAAATGAGCATTGCAGTTGATCATGTCAGTCAGTGTCTCGTACAGTGATGATAGTTTCAACAGGTGTTAGAAGAGCGGACGGATCTCCCTCAGTCCGATGTGTACCAACGAGATTATATATTATGTGCTGCTTGGGGCTGTTGTCTAAAGCTCAACAGAGATTTTTTGTGGAGTTAAAAAGGAGTCTGGATAAACATAATATGGACCATAGCCTGTTATTCAGAATACGTAATCACCTGCCAAGTTATGAAACGCACACATAACGATATCACCTCTCGGCAGTTTTAATTGTAATTGATATTACGCTTGAATCATATTAGTGTAAGTATTACGATATGTCAAATCAATTGATCTAAGTTTGTATGTGCGTGTATATGTAATGCATCCATGCATACATGTATGTATACATGTGAAATACCGGCCAATCTTTAAATGGATGTCTTGCTTAAATACTGCAAGCTATTGGCGAACAGCGAGCTTGAACACGGCAGGTGGTAAACTGCCAAAGGGTCTCCACGCTAATAACACTTGACAGTCATTGTCTAAGAGAAACACACCCATACAAATCCGCCTACCTAAACTTACCTTCGATCGTTCACTCATTGGCCTATTCCAGCCAAAATCGATCCTAGTGAATTACAAATAGTTTCCATACACTAACCCTGTTTACCAACTCGACCTACGTATTCAAAACCATAGCAACTATAAGAACTCTGCGTTGGGCAATGAATACTAAGATTGGCACCAGCAGTACCTGGTTTGCGCCAGTTTAGTGCACAGCAACAGTGAGAATACGTAAACGCCAAAGCAGAAGTACACTTTTCATTTTGGAATATTATCTTCATTGGACATGTTTTCACAATGCTAGGTGTGAAGGAGCGTATGCTGCTACTGGTGCTACTCGTCTGGCAAAGCGGCGCAGTATACGGAGCAGGTATGTAGCATAGTTACCTATATTGCATAACCCTTTAACATCTAGATTGTACACCAGACCACACAAACATCGAGCTATCTTACGTACGATAGTAGTTTTGAAAATATCAAATCTTTAAACAATCCATATTTTCTCTTATTGACTAGTTTTGTTCAAAATTGTTAGAGGACTGTGCACACTCCGGATGCAAATTGATTAACCCTACACTCATGCTCAATACCTTTCGGTAGCACCTTAGTCGTTAAGGCAGTTTAACAAATGCCTAACAAGGGTAGGAAAGTTGGAAAGAGTACATTAGACTCATTTCTTTATATTTGATTACATATTTATGGTTTAAAGTTACTTTCAAGTGTGGTATGGACGTGGCATCGGAATGGATGACGTCTGAGTATGTATCTAGATTGTTATTGTATTGTTTTTTGTGCGTATGCACATGCTGTACTAACCTTTGCCTTCAACGGGGACATACGTGGAGATAGTTTGATTTCTTTAATATTGACTAGAAGTTTGATGATATGTTGTACAAACTATAATTTCACGGATAGGGGGAATATTCAGGGTTGTTGCAATTTTTACCACATTCCATGTGCGAATGCATTTATAAATACATGTTACATCATTTTGGAAATGAAGCTTTGGATAACTAGGACGTTGAGTTCATTAGACTGGAGTTACTTGATTTTTAATTTATTTCATAAACCCCACTACTTTTATTTTTGACCACTTCAATTATACCTTGATACAAATCAGATCACTGTGCAGTACAATCACAATTGTCAATTTCTAAAAGACACTCATAGCAAAGGAATATGGAAATTGAATAATGATCTTCTTTAGGATGTACATTTGATGGCTAATTTACGTAAATAAATCACTTTGATAGCATGTACATGTGTGTGTACCCCTCCTAATTCAATTACATCAAAACTGAAAATTTCAACAATATAAACCTGATGGTTAACATAGAACTAATTTGGTATGTGCTACTAGTGCATCCCCGTGAACCTTTAATTAGCTATGCCACGAGAAAGAAAAGAACATGCATCAATAAGGAGAGACAGTGAATTTCTGATAATTTGGGGGTGGGGGCATGTATAGAAGTGAACAAACTAATTGTGCCCTGGAATTCTTTGAAAAAAACAATTGAACCCTGAAAGACAGTGAAAAGAAAACAAGTGAGCGCTGAGTCTATGAAAAAAAATTGGGCTTTCATTTTACAAGAAGGAATGTTATTCTTTATTCACACATTACAAATCATTGACAGATAATTGGAAAGGAATTGCTTGTGTAATGTGGCAAGTTTATACTGTTTTAGGGAATCCTTTCCCCTGAAAGTAATGTGAGAGGGTGCTAGAAAAAAATGAATGTCTCCCCAAAATATAATATCAGCATACACGTTTAGCACGTATCATCTATAACCTACATCAGTTAAGCTACCTAATACATTCAGAAAATGTGACAAGCTACTGGCATAAACAGTAACATACAATTTTGATATTTGGTAATAAATGTACAGCAACATGCAGACAAAAAGGCTATTATATGAGGCCATAATACATATTTTAATGTAAAGAAAGGTTAGGGTACTCCCATAAGGCTGAGAATGCATCTCAGAGCATCTAGAACCGCCCAGCCCCCAATGGCAGTGTGTCACGGGCAGACGGCCCTGCACACCAAAAAAAGGGTAAAAAGTCGTAAATTGGTATCACAAAACAGAAATAATGTTCATCTGGAAATCACTCATTTGGTTATCAGATAAGGCTGAGAATGCGCCCCAGAGCATCTAGAACCCTCTGGCTTCTGGGGGTCCCCAGACCCCCAGCCGCAATGGCAGTGTGGCACTGGCGCACGGCCCCATGTGCCAATGGCATACAGACTTTGACACGCTACTTCCCTGAAATATACAATAATATCTTCAATAAAAGATTCAAGGCAAGTCTATTTCTTGTTCTTTTTTGTACTTCCCTGCATTGATGAAAAATAATTGAGCCCTCGAAATCTGGGGAAAAAATAAAATTGAGCCCTGAATCTCGAAGAGAAAAGGAATTGTGCCCTAACATCTATACACGGCCCCCTGCATATCTAATGGTCAATGCCTTAAGCCCCTTTTACACTAGCCGAAATTTTGCTGGCAACTTGCTCGCAACGTGGTGGCAACCGATAGTTGCGGGGGATTGCCAACACATTGCCACCCGTCGCCAATGATCTCCAGGACGTTGCCATTACGTTGCCACTACGTTGCCATCATCGTCATTGGTCGCCAACGCTTGGCAACTTTTTCAAACTGTTTAAAAAAGTTGCCAAGCGTTGCCATGGTCTCCAGATTGTGAATGAGTTGCCAACGAGTTGCGAGTGAGTCTCCGACTGTTGTGACAGTGTTGCAAGAGGTTGCCAATACGTCTCCACCAGGTTGCCAATGCTTTACACAACTCTGTCACAACAAGGAAACGTAAACGTAAACAAGCAACTCAAAGTTCGCCACTTACAGAATCACAAGAGTGTTCAGAACCAGAAAATCTTGTTAGGAGAGGCACCAGCATTAGACAGATTGAGTCTACAGATAGTGATTCCCCCATCAAAATTAGCTCGGACAGTTCGGAAAGAGAATATAAAGTAGATGATACAGAAAGATTGGTGTCACAGAATCTGGAATTAAATAAAGACATGTCTAAGATCAGTCTCCTCCCATCCACAAAAGAGTTCCCCAGAGACATTAGAAAACGTATGTACCCGTCCGCCACTGACAGCGATTCATCAGTGAAGAAAAGTCCTGAATCCTCTGATATGGACTGTAAAATATACACCAAAGAAACTGATACCCCTAAACTAAACTTAGGGCACAACCTAAATGTGCTACACCGAAAGCCAATAGATAGAAAGAAATTAGATATGCTAAGAGTTGACCTCAGCGGTGTGAATCTAGAAGAACCAGCAGCAAAAAAGGTCAAAATTGTGCCTGTGGTATGGAAACCTGAAACAGTGAAAACTGAACTGACAGAAAAGCAGAGAGATCTAAGAGAAGTCATAACTCGAAACCTTAAACGCATCAGGATCCTTAGTGATAAGTCAAATGATGACACATCCCCTGAAAAAAGAATCCGCTCAGATGTAAATGCTACCGTTGAGGGGCCGTCCCGTAGAGTCATAAGAACAGCAGTGAGAAAGTCTCCTGTGAGGAGTCCCTCGACTTCCCAATCGCCCAGTAAGGAAGCTCCTCCTCTGATAACACCAAAAGAAGAATTCCCTAACCAAGCACGTCGCGTTCTGGTGCCTAGAAGACAAATGCTGAGGAAGTGCAAATTATGTGGGGTCTCCCTTAAAAACCTGAGAATGCATCTGTGTGACACACACTTAGATAGGACCTGGTGGGGTATAATTGGAGACCTGACATGCTGGCTATGTCAAAAATTTCACAAACCCTCAGACATATCCAAATGCAGTGGAGCGTACATACCCCTATTTCATAGGGAACTTTTTATTAACAGACATCTAGACTTTATAAATTATCTGATGGAAGATTTCGGAGTCTCATCCACAGCAGAAGTACTAAGCAAGGTACTAGAGCTAGAACTTAACACAAAAGTAGTCTCGGACTTCACAGACAGAGAAGTGAACTTTTTAGAAACACTAGATGCACATTATGGTCTGGGGAAGAAAGAAAAGTACTCAGGGAGGTATCCGACCAGAATAGTGGAAATCTTGCACTGGAGAACACTAATCGAAATTCTAGATCACCTCAAGAAGTTTGGGAAACTCACAAGTTCATGCAGGGGAAATTTTCAGGCGTCTCTTATAGACACCAGGTGCGATGTTCTAGCCTTGAAGAAAGAACAGGTCCACACGGGCTTACTGTCTACCCTGCCATCCATGGCAAAGGAAATTGAGTACTTCAGGCTGGTAACCATTATAGCAGAAGTTCACGACCCAACCACCCCAATAGAAGAGCTGATGCTTCTTATGAAAGATCCCATGGTGAGACTCTCTTTGGGGGTCAGCCCTCAGAATGCCCATCGAGTACAACTAGGATACTATGTATTCTGTAAATACCAGATCAGGAACAACAACTTGATAGCCATTGGGGGCCTCGGCATGGATAGAAGGGCAACAGGTTCAACCACAAAGAAGCAAGAAAGCATCATGAAGGAATTCCTAGCAATAGCAGAGGGGGCCAATAAGGCAGTACGATTACTGAGTACAGGGGACCTCTACAAAACCATAGACATAGCAAAAGCCAACCTTAGCAGGAAGCATGAGATCCACCTGATGAATTACAACGGAGGCCCAGAGCAAATTCAGGACTTCCTGCTCCACTTTAATAGAGGGTTCATTGGAATCTCAAGTAAAGCAGTAGATCCAGATCCAAATCTTCTGAAAACTATTAGAGTCATCCCCCTCGAGAGATTGGTTGTAGAATCCAACAGTCCACACCAATCCATATCGTTCCACTCAAAACCAAAGCCGACAGATGTGATTACTGTAATGAATACCATTGCAAGGATCAAAGGTATCAGTGTCAAACAAGTCACAAGGGTAATAAGAGCAAATATTGCCAAGTTGTATCACTTCTAAGAAATATCTAACACATGCCTGCACTAACACTACCCATAACTGAATTCAAAACACATTCATAGACAGAAACTGAACTAACTACTAATTCAGTATTGTTAATCTGGAATAACACCAAATTTCTACAGTTTAAGGCTACTATTGCTCCCTTGGATATTTGTTAGATCATAAAATCTTATTTCTGTTCCAAAAATCCCTAAGAATTTCGATCTACCACTTGTATCTCTAACTATACAGATCCTGAAAATCAAACTGAAATTCAAACTGAAAGGTGTGTAAGGTGCATTGTTAGGTAAGCTTCACAAGTGTAAAAATTACAATTTGTGCATTTCTAAAAGGAACAATGAGTACTTCTTCTTCCGATGGCTGAATACAGTTCTACTTCCTATGTGTCATGTACTGCTGCTAATATAGTAAAATATATCTGGAGGATGTTTCCAAATAGTTAAGGAGTTAAATTACTCTAAAAATTTTAAAAAAAGAATAATGAAAAGTTCTAATACCTTTAAGGTATTTTCTTTTAGGTAAAGTATTAGTGTTTTTACAAATACTTGTATTTCTTCTTATGTCGGTTATACCTAATATAAAGTTAGGCATGAAACTTAAAAATCCTTTTTGGATTTGGGAATGTCCTCCATGAAACAAGTTGAAATATGCAATAATGACTTGTATTGATGTCTTTGCTACCATGAAACCAGTTGAAATATGCAATAATGACTTATATTGATGTCCTTGCTACCTGCTTCTGTTGATTGCTTGTATGGCCAGGTAATGGTGCACCATGTGGAAAACCCCAAGTAGAGTTTAAGGCTAAAAATTTTTTTTTCTTAAGGAAATTAAAGTGACTCACTTTATGTCAGTCTGAACATGAAATGTCATGTGGGAGAAAGACCTTGTGACTATTACATAGACCTGTTATTAATATATAACTTCTCTTTTTTTTTTTCAAAAAATTAGATCGCTAGTAATATATAAAATTTGGTAAACTTGTATTAACATACTATTCTATAGGAAGATTAAATTAGATTTTCCCCTTTACATTACAAGACATCCACCAGGAAGGCCATACACATGGACAGCTGAGGCTGATATGCTGAATACTTTTCAAAAATGAGAACTATCATATACAGCTCTAACTACCCAGGCAATATATACAGAGCATATTATATTCATATATCCTTAATACATGTACTGAAATGCAACATATTACTTGTAATATGGTCAAACTAGTAACAGTATAGAGACTAGTACACATAATAAGTTCATGGATGTTATCATCTGCCACTATAAGGGTTTTTCCCCTTTCAGGGGACATATACACAATAACTGTATTTTTTAAGTACATAGTACATAAGTTACGCAAGTAGCAGTAAATATGTCAGGTTTCTTCATTGTTGAAGAGTTAAAGGTATACTACAAATATAGGGTTCTTCACCTTATGGGTGAAAGGTCGGTTACTCACACTTTGAGTTTTGGGATAAAACTCTCGTCATGGTTGGTAAAAGTGTCATAAGGAAAATTCTTCCTATGATACACTACAGTATACAGACAGTATACTAAGGTTTTTCACCTCTTAGGGGTTAAGAGGTAGAGTACATACATGTAGTGTCTCATGTAGATCACAGTATACAGATAGTATACTGAGATCATGGTTTTCAGTTTATTTTCTTCATTTCTTTGTCATATAAGGTTTTTTTACTAATTTGTGTAATATAATGAGGAAAATATTATTTCAACCTGTCTTTAATTACTTTCTGGGAATCGTTTTCATAATTACTCTACACTTCTTCGGATGATTTGAAAAATCCTTTAATCTTACTTCTTAAGCTTGTTGGAAAAGTCATTCAATTCCAAACATATTACACTTCAGAAGTTTTTAACTACTTCTAGATTTTGGAATTCTTTTATTCCAGGTTAGCATATGCGGATTTTTAATGACTTTCATAATATTTGGTCAAAGGAAAAAATTTATTATTTACTTTTAACACAAATTTTGGCATATTTTTTGAACCTGGTACTTCAATTTACTTAATATAAAGACTTCAAGGCAGAAATTATACTTTAATACATAAACATTTAAGACAGTTTGTATGTAAAAGGGTCATGAAAGAAAACATTCTCCATATAGTATACAGAACGTATACTAAGGTTTTCCACCGTTTTGGGTTTACTAGTTATGGTACAAGCAGAGAAAAACTTCTTTCTTTGTATATGTAAGTTCTCAGATGGTATATAAATGATGAAGAACAACATTTCCTTTTCTTCAGCACTTTTATCACTACAGTTCTTTTATATCTCAGCCATCTTTTCATATCTCAGCCATCTTATATTGAAGGCTACTTCTACTATTAAAGGATTTGTGGTATATATTAAGGAAAATTATATGTAAAATGTTCTTGAGAATATTTTTCACAATGCTTCAACACATCATTTGAGGTATTGAATCGATATAGAATAAGAAGTTTTTAGTACCAACAGTACTTCCATTTATAATTCTTAATACTTCTTGAGTATCACATCTTCTGATTATAAGAAATTCACAATTCAATGTTTTATTTTTTTGAATATTTTCTAAAATTTGCTGTTAACTCCAACTTATTTGAATATTTCAAGTTCAGAAGTTATACTCTAAAATTTAATAGATCCTCAGTAGCTACATTATTATTATTACATTTCATGTTACACTGAATTTTCAGAATTTGCTCTTTCAATTCAATCAGTTTCGAAGACTGTAAAAACAGTAACCATATTCAAATTTTAATAGATCACAAGTAGCTACACTAACACTGCAACTCATCCTTCAAAGGTGTATACTGTTTAATTGTGTAATATTGACCAAAGATGGCTGGTCACATACTATAAGTATTCTGTTACAATCTAAACAGGGTTATAGCCCGATACCTGGTTCAAGGTGAACTAGATAGCGATATTACCTTGCTTCATATGTATGTTTGTAATGTTTGTTTTATGTTTATGTTAACATGTATAAGGCAAAAGCAAAATATGATGAATATCACCATCTTTCAGAGTTGCAAGACAACCCGCTTTATATGCCTTTTTTTGTTTTATATGTTTATAAGTTATGAAAGTCTCCTTCCATTTATCAGTACGTGTTGCCCGGACGCTCACCACTTTGTCTGCCCAAATGGGTAGTGATAACATAGAAATTATCTCCGCTAATGTTAGGGGTCTAAGACAGCAGTTCAAAAGATTGGACCTATTTAATTACTTCAAAAAATTGAAAGCAGACATAGTATGTTTACAAGAGACCCATCTTATCCAGAAAGATCTCAACACCATAAGGAAAGATTGGAATATTGAGTACTTCATTGCTGGTAACTCTACTAACAGTAGAGGGGTGGCAATTTTAATAAATAATACCTTTGAGTACACAATCTCTTCATGTCTTAAAGATCCAGAGGGCCGTTATATCGTGTTAGAAATATCAGTGGCAAATTTATTCACATTTTTTATTATTAACATTTATGGGCCAAACCGAGATGAGCCTGGATGGTATCAATCTTTATTTGATAAGATAGAAAAAGTTTCAAATGGCACTGAAATCTGGACTGGGGACTGGAATGCAGCCCTTTCTATTAATGATACATACAACTATTTACAGTTGAGAAATCATTTGGCTAGTTCCACAATCAATAAACACATAGAAAGATCAGGACTAATAGATATATGGCGCACCCAATTTCCTGAACGCAAAAGATTCACATGGAGATCAGAAAAACCATGTAAAGCATCAAGACTTGACTATTTCTTAATAAGTGAAGACATCTTATCTTCTGACCCTAAAGCCGACATTCTAAATGCCTACAAAAGCGACCACAATATTATCAAACTATCCATTTGTAAATCTTCGCAAAAACGAGGCAAAGGCATCTGGAAATTTAATAATGCTTTGTTAGAAAATAAAGACTTTATAGAAATGGTAAAGGCAGAAATTTTGCTGGCTGAAGAAACTTATGCTCTTCCTGTCTATGATTCTAATTTTGTTGCTCGAGACAAAGGAGAGACCCTTGAAATTTCAATATCCTCCACACTGTTTCTGAATACACTCTTGTGCCAAATGAGAGGACAAATTATTAAATTTTCAAAAACTATCAAAAAAATAGAAACAGAAATGGAGGAAATTCTCACTAATTCGATTAAACATCTTCAAGAAGAGATCGATTCTGATCCCAGTAAATATTCAAACAAAAAGGATTCTCTTAGAGAACTATCTCTGCAACTGGAGAATTTGCGTGAGAATAAAATTAAGGGCAGCATTATCCGATCTCGAGCCACTTTAGTTGACAATTGGGAGAAGCCTTCAAAATATTTCCTAAGCCTGGAAAAAAGAAATCACGTTAATAAAAACATCCCATCCCTTAAGGATGAAAATGAAAAGACAGTAACAGATTCTAGAGAAATTTTAAGATTACAACAAAAATTTTACCAAGATTTATTCTCATCTAAAGAAACAATACCACTCAAAGATAGCAAATTTTTTGAGAAACTTCATAATCTTCCAAAAATCTCAGACTCAAATAAAGAACAAATGGACGCGCCATATACTATAGAGGAACTGCTTCAAGCTATTAAAAATAGCAAACTCAACAAAGCCCCTGGTCCAGATGGATACTCGAACGAATTTTTTAAATTTTTTATTGAAGAACTCAAATTTTGGATTTTTCGATATATAGACGAAGCCATTAAAAATCAATCCTTTTCAAAATGTGCACTGGAGGGGGTAATAACATGCATCCCTAAACAAGGGAAATTACGTAATGACCTCAAAAATTGGAGGCCTTTGACCCTTCTAAATTGCATATACAAATTCTTTTCCTCTATGGTCTCATATAGATTAAAATCTTGCTTACCCAGCATAATAAGCGGAGACCAGACTGGCTTTATCTCGGGAAGGTTCATTGGAGAAAACACACGCATGGTCTATGACACTCTTGAGTACTGTGAAAGCCACCAGAAAAAGGGTTTGCTCATGATACTTGATTTTTCCAAAGCCTTTGACACGATAGAATGGCCTTTTATATCCACAGTCCTTAATATCTTCAACTTTGGTGAAATTTTTACTAGCACAATAAAACTTTGTCAAACAAACTCAACCTCAAAGGTTGTACAAAATGGCTTTCTTTCATCAACAATAGAATTACACCGAGGCTGTAGACAAGGGGATCCCCTCTCACCATATGTTTTCGTATTGTGTGCGGAGATACTTTCACATGTTATCAGGGAGAGTGGGGAAGTCCGGGGGATAGATGTACACGGCGAGGAATTTAAAGTATCACAATATGCGGATGACACGACTCTTCTTTTAGATGAAGATCAACAGTCTATAGTTAGTGTCATCCGCATATTGAAATGGTTTAAAACAGTTTCAGGATTAGATATTAACAAGGAAAAAACAAAGATGGTAAAACTAGGGGCTTCGAGAGACAGCAGCATAATATGGCAGGGCAAATTCGGTTTTCAATGGGCAGACAACTTTGAGATTTTGGGAATACACTATAACATGGAAAAATTAAACAGTATAACAGATTTAAATATTAACAGGAAAATGGGTGAGATTAAAAAACTCATAAGAATCTGGAGCTCCAGAAACTTAACACCCTACGGTAAAGTAACAATTATAAAATCCTTACTAGTTTCTAAAATTACTCATATGCTGCTGTCTCTCCCCAGCCCCAGCCCTGAAACTATTAGAGAAATAAATGAAACCTTCTCTAGTTTTTTATGGTGCGGGAAACCCCCGAAATGGCGAAAAGGTATCTTGGAGGGAGAATTTCATGAAGGAGGTTTAAAATTACATAATATTCAATTATTTGACAAGATGCTTAAACTAAGCTGGTTGAAAAGATATTTGTGTTCCTCCGGGAAATGGACAATCTTCCCAAATGATTTTGAACTTTATGGTGTTTTTCAATTCGGTCCAGATTACCTAGAACGCACTATCGAAATGACTTCAAATCCTTTTTGGAAAGATGTGATTCAAAGTCTACAAATTTTCTGGAATTCTGAAGCACCATTACACAAAAATTTCATTAAGTTCACACCTATATGGTACAATCCGGTTTTTTCCATTCCAATTAAAAAAGAATGGCTTAAAAAGGGAATATCCACAGTTGCTGATTTTCTAGGTATAATGAATGTGCCTTTATCAATGGAAGAATTTAAACAAAAATTCAATGTCAAAACAAATTTTTTGGAATACCATGCAATAATACAAAAAATTAAAAAACACATTGAATGGAGGGAACTTCCACTTCATCCGGAAGAGCATCCTTGGAATAGTGCATTAAACATCATGTTAAATATAACAGCGAAAGGATGCTCTAAACTATACAATATAGTTAAAGGTTCTAATAGTCACATCTTGGAAACAGCATCGTGTACTTGGTTAAACAAAGGTAATTTGAACTTGGAAAGTTTTTACTTAAGTACTTCATTTAAATATCATCATCTCAAATACCAGGACACATACTTAAAGTATATTCAGTTTAGGACCTTACACCATAGATTCTTTACAAATAATTTATTATTCAAAATAGGGATTAAAAATTCTAACCTGTGTGGTTTCTGCCAAGAAACAGAAGATTCAAACTCCCACATGCTATTAAATTGCATTAAAACAGAGGAACTTTGGTGTAAGGTAGAAAGCTGGATACGCGAATTAGGTATGGAACAATACAACCTCACACAAGAAAAGAGAATTCTGGGAGATATGGAAAACTCTACTTGTATTAACACTATCATTTTAATTACAAAAAAGGTCATTTACAACTCAATGAAAAAAGAACAAAAACCATGTATCTTTCAGATCAAAAATGATGTGAAGAACTTTTATTTTCTAGAGAAATATAGACATTACATAAAGGGTAAAAAAAGACTGTTTGATAAACAATATGCTTTATTGTCGAATATTTACAACTGAAATTGCTGCTAATCTCTACTGTAAATACTGATACATATATATATTCTACGCTGTTTGTACTGTACTGATACATGCTTTTATATGAAGGAGAAATAAAAATGATTTAAAATTAAAAAAAACTCTGTCACAACAAGTGGCAACTCAGTGGAGACCACTGGAGACCATTCGCAACCTGGTGGAAAGGTAGTGGCAACTTTGGCAACTCAGTCACCATAGTTGGCAACTCAGTGGAGACCATTGGAGACCATTGCCAACACGGAAAAATGATATTGCACGAGGCGCTTGCGCCGAGTGCAATATCATTTTTCAGAGTGCAATGGAAATTGATATTGCGTGAACCCAAAGTGCCATATTTATTTATTATATGCCTACTGCTCATTCAAATAAAATAATTTACTAATTTAAAGAATTTTGAAAATGTAAATATGATTCATATTTAATATATTCTTGTGTTAATTCAGTATTATCGCAATCAAAATACTTTAAATACTATATAAAGTCACATGCATTAATTTCAGAAATGTAATGATTTATTTATTTAATTTCAAAATGTGTTTTCCCAATTCCCTTCCTAATTATGATTTTACAAGAAGCCCAATTTCTTCTGAGTTCCTTGTCTGAATTCACTTCTGTTGGGTTACTTTTCAAGAGTTGAAGTTGAGAATTGAGCACATGAACCTGACAACTCTGGGTCTGAGTGTTGGAAAGTAATATTGCACCCCAACATCACCTTTATACGGTGGTCATGTGACCATGGTCTGACCATCCACAGCCGAGAATGAGCAGTAGGCATATAATAGTATTTTGTATTGAAATTTTAAAGATGTTTCATGTTATTTGTATTTTTTCCGGTATTTCATCAATAAACCTTCCAACAATATATGTGTTTATGTATTTCTTTTCAACAAAATATGGTTTAATACATAATAAAAAATGCAATTCAGGCAACTCTACATAATGCGGACTGATGTGAATCCTAGATTTCAGTGTGGATTAGGCAATATCCGGATTGTGCATAATCTAGATTTTGTCCAGATTATGCAAAGACTCATTATAAATCTATTATCTATTATCGGAAAGATTCATTATTAAATTCCCTCAAGATTAGGGAAAATTATAATGATGTACATGTACACCTTAGATGAGATGTCCTTTATTTTTTCCCCTTAAATGTCTTTTTACCCTCTATATTAAAAACACATTTTCAAGAGAAGTCAGTGGTTGCTGCTGGCTCTTCTCCAGTCATTTTAGCTAGGCTTAAAATGAGATGAAGAACCAGCTCTTAACATTTCCCAACAAAAGTATAACATTAGAAGAGTTATCAACACTTTGATATATAGATAAAAATAGTATACCACTAACTAACTTCAAATGTGCTTTTATATCGTGGCATACGCAAAGTAGATAATTTTCGAAATTGTGACCCAATCACGGTCGACAATGCAGGGGTGACAATGCGGAACTGTGGTCTATTAATTTCCATGAGGGGCGATAAAACAAGATGCAAATACGCCTATAGAGGTGTAAAGTGCCGACATTTAATTCCTGCAGTAAATGCCAGGGCAGCCTGGTCGTAATACACGACTGCATTCCCGATTGTTACACAATTTCCTGGGCATGGATGCATGGATGACCTCACAAATGAAAGTAGCTTTGATTCGAAAGGTACGTGGGTCATTGATGTGCTTGGCTTATTTTTTTCTGACTTGTTATCCATTGGAGTTTCAAAACCAGGCACTGGCAGACGTACAGTCGACTGGTTCAGGAATTAAATGTCTGTACTGTAAAAGGTACCTAATTCCGCAATGTATACAAGTAAGAATATTTCTTTCAATAGAAATATTCTAAACTATTTACAATTTCGATAAAGTTATAGTTGAACAGTTTTATTTAATCAAATAACTTGCAAAAGTTAAAATTTGGTCAACTACTCTAAGCACATCACTGTACTCCAATCTACCTATATAAGTAGCATCATTGGCTACAGTATGGCAAGCACAATCGATGATTGTTGCGCTTTCCCGGGCTCCCTTTCGATTTGTCATCAGATCGGGAGCGCGAGGGGAATGCTAATTTTGAGCGAAGGTGTATCGGTGGTTTGCCCCGATACCCTCCACTGACCTTGACCGTGGCCTACCGTGTGGCCCACGGCGTTGTCAATGACTGCTAGCTGTCTCTTAACCCTGCCTGAATTTGTATCCCTGCTGGGGCATGAAAGATTGATGCAATAGACTTGAAACCAAGCTGCGGATTGGTTTCCCTATCATCCACACCTAACTACATGCGCCCTAGCAGCAACTTGGCAAAAAAACTGACCAAAAATGAAAATTCCAAATTTATTTTTTAGCGAGTTCCTGCGCGGCAGCGTAAGCAGGGTCTACCAACTGCAAGATCGCATTTACATGTGATACCTTCACTACCCTAACCATGAGAATACTCGTAGCATTAAGAAATTACGAACAAATATGTAAATTTAACTGAATGACCAAAGTTCATGGAGAATAACTAGGACGACTGCAAATGACATGAGCCTCAGCCGGTTTAACATCTCATTTATCGATTTCATATCTGTTAGCCAAGCTTTTTCAACTTTTGGTACATAAGCTAGCTAGCCCTAATTGTGTGGTCGCAGTGATATCTCTGTGTTCTAATATTTTTTCATTGAAACAAATTGCCAAACGAATGTTTGGCCATAATATTCATTTTGAAATGAAGTCTTTTTAATCCAATTTTTGAAAAACAAGTCACATAGCTTTTGCATCTGCGGACCGCGACTGATAAAACGTGCATTGTCGAGCACATTTGTGGTGAAAGATCTTAATGAAAACGAAAGGAATATTTTCCAAATTTCCGTGAACAATACAGGCGTACATATTGCTGCAAAAAATGATATTTGAGTTTGTGAACGATAGCCATTTAATCGCGAAATTTATGAAAGGACTAGGTAGAACTAAATCGAGGACATGACGAGCATCCATATTGACAGTGACGTCACTAGACTGCAAAGCATGCCGGGAACGCTCAAATCTGACTGGGATCTAAACTCAACCGATGCGAAGACGCCCAAGATAGAACGAGAAATAATCATGACTGATGTTGCAATCAGATATCTAGGTGCTTTTTTGTCAATTTGAAAATTTTCATGTTTACTATCTGCAGGGTGGGTGCTTTCTAGTTAAGTACAAATTTATAATCAAAAGTTGTTGTTTTGCTTTTATTTTTGGATTTGCAACATTTGAAATTAGCCCAAAGTATGCCTTATTAGGCAGATATTACATGCACCTGGATGGTAGGCCCTTTTTGTGACTACTGTGAAAGCTTTGACATGTCTTGAGCATCAAGTTTAATTGTTAACCCACATTAACCACATGCATTAACCAATGATTAAAGATAATTGGTTTCGCATCGTTTTCTAGGGTTGTCCTGCCACTGAAGAATCAGTGATATTAATATTTCATATTTTCCTTTGAATATAACTCCATTATCATCAATTTCGTTTTTTTCACAGATCTTTAATAAACAATGCAATTTATGTCCCAAACACCTCTAAAGACAACATTGACTACACCATTGACAACATGATAGAGATGTATTGGCGACCTCTTGCAACACTGTCACAACAATTGAAGACTCACTGGCAACTCATTTACGATGCTGGCGACCAAGGCAACGCTTGGCGATTTGGCGACTTTTTCAAACAGTTTGAAAAAGTCGCCAAGCGTCTGCGTGATTTGGCAACCATTGGCGATGCAAGGCAATGTACTTACAACCTACTGGCAACGTACTGACGATCATTGACGATAAGGGCAATGTGGTGGCAACTCCGCCGCAACCATCAGTTGCCACCACGTCGCCAGCACGTTGCCAGCACAATTTCGGCTAGTGTAAAAGGGGCAGATCGGCTTGCAACTGAGAGAGCGGCCAAAATTGTTTCCCGTTAAAATTAAAACAAATGATTGACCAATTTATAAACTTCCTCAGACTTATGACCCATAAAATTCATTCTAGCGCAAAGCATTATACAAGTTTACAATAATACATTATTTATGCACTGGAATTCATGTTTATTTCTGTAACTGAAGGTGAATTATTTGTGGTAAAGGTATGTTATTTGCCAAGTGAGATTGAAAATAATATTTCACTTTTTTCTTATGCATTTACCCTACTTTGTTGAAAAGTGACACATAAAAACATATTATTTCATAATTTATTGATAAAATAGCTGAAGAAATTACAAATTACATGTACAATTTTTAGAAATTCACCATCGTGTTGCAACTACATTGCCACATTGCCATCGTGTTGTAACTGCGTCGCCACTTGATGTCAATGCATTGCAAGCGTTTGCCACTGCTTTGCCATGGAGTGGTCAGTGGTCTCGACGGTGTTGCCACCAGGTTGCTATATGTCTTTACCATGTGGCCACTGAGACGTCAATGAGGCGTCAGTACGTTGTAAGTCCAATTACACACATGAACTTTTTTAGACCTTTTGCAATGTCTTGGCAACGTTGTGGCAATGTGGTGGCAACTACCGGTTGCCACCACGTCGCCAGCAAGTTGCCAGCAAAATTTCTGCTAGTGTAAAAGGGGCTTTAGTAGGCGGGTGGCCAAATGTCAGAATTATACTTTTGATGGCGTTTTTCGTTACAAGTCGTCATCCATGCTTATTCATCTCTACATAGGGTGGGCTTTAGTGTACGGGTGGATGACACGTCTGATTTTGCTGCGCAAGGGAATCTTGGGGCATTTTATGCAAGAAATCACCAAAAAAGCATGTTTTTTGGAATTTCCTTCTAGAAAATTCATTTTTCAAGATAGAAACTCGAAACTTGCTACAAATGTGTTCAAGAGAATGCTTCTGATCTTAGAACATGTTGCGTTAGCGTGACTTCAAGGAACTCCCCGCTGTGAGTGATTTTGGGGGGAAAATCGTCAAAAATGAGTGTTTTTTGTAATTTCACACAACTTGAATGGCATCCTGTGGACTATTCCAAACTCTCAACTAAATAGTTTTGGTTTAGAAAACTACCCAATAAGGTGTAGATACAGAAAATAAGTTATGTTAGAATATTTTTGTGATATGCTACGTTTTGGGGCATTTTACAGAAAAATGGCATTAAAACTACTGATTTAAGGAATTTGCTTCTAGAAGGTGCAATTTTCCTAGTAGGAACTCAAAACTTGCCACAAATGATTTTTATAAGTATCTCTATGATTATCAAATGCTTTGTGTTAGTATTAAATGTATCTGACCCTTGCTGTGAGTCATTTGGGGTAAAAACCTCTAAAATAGTAGGATTTTTGTAATTTCCCACAACTTGAATGTCATCCTGTGGACTATTCCAAACTCTCAACTAAATAATTCTGGTTTAGAAAACTAACCAAGAAGGTGTAGATAGAGGGAAGGAGTCATGTTTGCATATTTTCATGACATGCTACGTTTTGGGGCAATTTATAGAAAAAATTGCATAAAACAGGTGATTTTAGGGATTCGCTCCTGAAAGGTGCAATTTTCATAGTAGGAACTCAAAACTTGCCATAAATGATTTTATGAGAATATCTATGATAATCAAATGTTTTCTGTTGGTATGAAATGTATCTAACCCCTGCTGTGAGTGATTTTGGGGTAAAAACCTTTAAAATAGTAGGATTTTTGTAATTTCTCATTTATTTGAACTATTAAGGTATTTATATTATATCTTACACCAAGATTCTAGCCTGATATCGTTGTTACAGAAAATTAACCAAGAATAGGCATATAGGGGAAATAAGTTATGTTTGCCAACCTATGACTTGCTAAATTTTGGGGTATTTTACTGAAAAAAAATCAAAAGCATGCGTTTTTAGGAATTTGCTTCTGGAAAATGCAGCCTCCAATGTAGATGTATAAAACTTGCCACAAATATGTTCACAAACTTCACATTGATGCCTATGGTTGTAGGATGTGTTTTGGTAGTTGAGATTTAATGTCGCTCTTTTGGGTAATATCCTTTAAAATCATGCATTTCTTTTGTATTTTTCCAGGCTTAAATTGTCAACTTGGAGACTATGCAAAGATCTTAATTTCACAATTTTGCCAAAGAAATCACTTAAGAATGTGTTGGTGAAGGAACTGGGTTAGGTTTACTAGATTTCAATGATAAGCTATCGTTTTGGGCATTTTATGGAAAAAGTAATGAAATGTGAGAACTTATAGAAATGTGATTTTTGTAATTCCATAGGCTCTATCATTCTATGGAGTTTTGAATTAATACCTCAGTCATGCTAGATTTTGGATCATTTTGCTGTAATATAATGAGAGATGGATACTTTTGATAGTACCTACGTACGTTGCAATCACAGTGAAACCTGTGGACATGGAGCACTCATGAGAAATTAAGAAGTGCTCTGCATATGCAGGTCCCTGGCATCTCAGGTCATACAGATCAAGAAACAGAGTCATTGAAATAGCATCAATATCAATTTATGGTAGAGAATAGTAGTAGAGCTCCTACTATTACTCTCAGATTCTAAGGTATATCTCACTCAGTTACATAAGTATCATGCTGTGAGATGTTATTTCATTTATAATTTGATATACATGTGAGTCATTCAAGTATGAAAAACAAAACACCCACATTGATCTTTCAAATCCCTGTCACTATTTGAGAAAGTTGCTCGTGACTTGGAGTTAGGCAGTGTTTTTTGATGGGAAATCTGGTTTCCTAAACCAATTACAACTGCTTAGTCGTGACTTAACCATGGTATGGCAGAAAAAGGGACAAAAAACAAAATTTCAAAAATGTGTGTTTGTTCCTTGATCCCAGATAGGACCACACCTTTTGTCAGTTTGTTGCCTAAAGATTAAATGACCCCACTCTTCTAGCACAAAGCTTCGGGAAATTGGGCTCCTATCACTCACGGTTAAACATTACCAAAATATTCCACTAGCCAGTGATGGACTACTTGTCCGCAACATTTAGGAATCCTTCCACCTATTCCCCTTATGATAACTAGCCCACGAGCATATTATGTACTTTGATAAGACTTTCCTAAATATACAGTACTTAGCCCAATGGACCTACAAGCCCATTGTTTAAGCAGCCCTTCCATTATTTTTTAAAAGATTTGTATAGTCACAGGCTACAGGGTTACCTTGCGCTGTTACAGTATGCAGGTACTGCTGTGGAAATGCTCTCTGTACAGAGGTAATCTATCAGGTTCCACTGTACATCATCCTCAAATACAATTTTCCACCAAACAGTCTCAATTTTGAATAACTAAAATCGGTTCTATTTTTTTATACTTATACCAGAATATTAATGCAGCTTGCATTAGCTTGCTAATACATTTTTCCTGTTCTCACACATCTGAGGTAGTATTACCAGAATTAATAGCCAGTCATGTACATGTGCATATATACTCATTTTAGTGGTGATATTACTAGTACTTTTCAGATTCAGTTTCTGCATCTAACCCCCCAAAACAGCAATCACCCAATTACATTAAGAAGGCTGGGCTTTTTCAGGAACACCTTCCAGCAACTGTTTAATAACAATGTTGCATTGCAGCAAGAAAACATTAGATGTTTTTCATTTTGTTGATTTTGAAATTTGTCATCATTAAAACCACTACTAGAGAGTATTTCCTGGTCATCAACTGCCCCAGTCCCTTATACTAAGAGACATTCACTCAGGAAGAATGCTTTATCACACTCAGGAAAAAAGCTTTACTTTTCTTTATGTGTGATGAATGGCGAACATCCTCGAGGTAAAGCTAAGTCTTCATAAACCACTATTTTGTGAAAAGACTTTGTTTCCTGTGTTTTCATTCTTATAGGGGTCTATATATAGGATCATTTTTAATGATGAAACACCACATCTAGCTGAGGCAC
The DNA here is from genome assembly GCA_963942565.1 of Maea johnstoni. Classification (NCBI taxonomy): domain Eukaryota; kingdom Metazoa; phylum Annelida; class Polychaeta; order Spionida; family Magelonidae; genus Maea; species Maea johnstoni. The sequence goes on along the minus strand of OZ012687.1, from coordinate 3,502,808 downwards.
ATCTTAGTTGTTGAAATGCTGAATGGCAAACAGTGGAAAACTTCTATTAAAGGCCTATGTAAATACTACAAAGGGACTATTAAATGACACATTTCTTAATATTTTACTGCAAAAAGGTGAAAAATTATGCATGAATGTTAGATTGATATGTTATATAGTCCATAGAATACTACTTTCTAAATTTTTGCCCAAAAAATCACTTGAATTGTTAAGCAGGGGTCACATGAAACTTAAAACACAACATCTCTATAATCACAGAAATCCTAATGAGTATCATTGTACCAAATTTGAATTCCTACTATGAAATTTATGCTCTCTAGAAGCAAATCTCTAAATTCACATTTTAAATACTTTTTCCATAAAATACCCAAAACCATAGCTTATCATTAAAGGCTATAGTAAACATAAGTGAGTTCCATAGTCAACACATTCTTAGGTGATTTTCTCTGTCAAATTTGTGAAATGGTCTCCAGGTTGTCAGTTAAGCCTCGGAAAATACCAAAAAATTGCATAATTTTAAAGGATTACCCAAAAATTACTCACAGCAGGGGCCAATTATTAATTTAACCTCAACTACCACAACACATCCTACAACCATAGGCATCAATGGAAACCTATATGTGGCAAGTTTAATATATCTACATTGGAAGCTGCACATTGCAGAAGCAAATTCCTAAAATCACATGCTTTTGATGATTTTTCATTAAAATACCCCAGAATTTAGCATGTCATAGGTTGGATAATATAACTTATTTCCCTTATCTGCCTTAATTCATGGTTAATTTTCTGTAAGAGCTAGAATCTTGATATGAGATATAATATACCAAATTTGTTCAAATGTATGAGAAATTACAAAATTCCTACTATTTTAACATTTTTTACCCCAAAATCACTCACAGCAGGGGTCAGATACATTTCATACTAACAGAAAACATTTGGTTATCATAGACATCCCTATGAAATCATTTATGGCAAGTTTTGAGTTCCTACTATGAGAATTGCACCTTCCAGAAGCAAATCCCTAAAATCACCTGTTTTATGCTATTTTTTCTGCGAATTGCCCCAAAACGTAGCATGTCATGATAATATGCAAACATAACTCACTACCTCTATCTACACCTTTTTGGTTTGTTTTCTAATCCAGAACTATTTAGTTGAAAGTTTGGAATAGTCCACAGGATGACATTCAAGTTGTGGGAAATTACAAAAATCCTACTATTTTAGAGGTTTTTACCCCAAAATCACTCACAGCAGGGGTCAGATTCATTTCATACTAACACAAAATATTTGATAATCATAGACATCCTTGTTAAAACATTTGTGGCAAATTTTGACTTCCTACTATAAAAGTTGCACCTTCCAGAAGCAAATCCCTAAAATCACTAGTTTTAATGCCATTTTTCTGTAAAATGGCCCAAAACGTAGAATGCGAAAAAAATATTCAGAAATAACTCATTTTCCGTAACTTCACCTTCTTGGGTAGTTTTCTAAACCAAAACTATTTAATTGAGAGTTTGGAATAGTCCACAGGATGACATTCAAGTTGTGGGAAATTACAAAAAACACTCATTTTTGATGATTCTCCCCCCAAAATCACTCACAGCGGGGAGTTCCTTGAAGTTACGCTAACGTAACATGTTCTTACATCAGAAGCATCCTCTTGAACACATTTGTAGCAAGTTTTGAGTTTCTATCTCGAAAAATGAATTTTCTAGAAGGAAATCCAAAAAAACATGCTTTTTTGGTGATTTTTTGCATAAAATGCCAAAAAATTCCCTTACGCAGCAAAATCAGACGTGTCATCTACCCGTGCGCTAAAGCCCACCCTATGTAGAGATGAATAAGCATGGATGACGACTTGTAACGAAAAACGCCATCAAAAATATTTCTAGAGCTCTTTTAGGGATTTGGCCACCCGCCTATAGAGATCAATACTTGAATGGGGCTGTAGTTAGATCTACACAGCTAAATTTATGGAATGTTGAGAAAAAATCTCAAATTTCTAAACTTGGAAGGAAATATGGTTGTACCTGTACGAAATGTTCCCACTATTTTACTATAGGATTCCCATAGGAAATGAGGACCAGGAATCCTATCTATATTTTGTATGCAAATGACAAATTTCCTAGTGAATTTCCCAGATTTTGTGCTGCTCCTTCATGAGTCATTTCCTATTCTTTTCCAAGCTTGTATAGGGGAAGACTATGGCCTTCCCCCTAGCCATCCCATTGGTTCCCCATACATTGCCTAGATTGATAACAAACCCTCCCTACTTCCTCCCAGAAATAGCCCAGCTCATATGGGGAATAGTTATGGCTGAGTCCCTCCTCATCCCATGGGTTTCCCATTCAACCTAATCATTACCTAGATTGTTTGTAAACACTTCCCACTCCTACCCAGACATCTCATAGTGTCATATTCCAATACTTTTCCTGTACTTACCCACTGGATACTTCCTACAGCATCTTCTTTATAGGGAAATCTCCCTGATGCACCAAATTAAAAGAAAATTATTTTTTTCTGGAGAGGAAATATCAGTATCAATTACTTGATAATCATAATCAGTTAATCTTGAACATTCATTCATTAATAAATGATTTATTAATATTAATAAATAATTTATCAATATTAATAAACGATTATTAATATTAAGTAATCATTTATCAATATTGAGAAATGGAAATGATTTATCAATGTTAACAAATAATTCATTGATATTGATAAATAATTTACTGATATCAATAAATAATGTTAAACATTAATAAATTATTTATTGATATTAATTAATGTTCTTTTTCTCCACTCTGGCCTTCCGATTAGATTGTGATTTATAAATAATTTATCAATATTTATAAATCAAATACAGCAACTGATGTATTACTTATGAATAATCATAAATCATTTATGAATATTTGTCACGAAATTTTGATAATGATACATATTTACCATTATTAAAAGAATTAATCATCCCACGGTATTCATAAATCATTTTAAACTTTCAAACTTAAATCATTCATTAATATTTATAAATAATCAAGTATTTTTAATCATAAGTTCATGTTTTCTAAATGTGTTTGAAACTGCATGCTTGCCGAAGAAAGTACCTTTTATGTAATTATATTCACTAACCTCTATATGCTTTTGGTATACCTGATGTGAATAAATGAGCTCTTCTTGTAAGTAAATATCACCTCTTCTCTTAGTATTGCAGAATTAGTATGTTATTCTATCTCTTCTTTGATATTAAACTCCTACAAAGTCTTTGTTCTCAGAAGATGATTTTGTAAAAAAACAAATTTCTGGAGATAATTGTTCAAGTATATGGATCTGACTGTGTAAATTATGGCGCCGACTTCCAGACATTTCTAGCAACGGGAAACTTCAGTTTAAAAGGTCAAATGGGAGAATTGAAGTTCTCTGTCTTAAGGGGGTGCTTGCTATGTCTGTCATATATATTCATCCATTCTATTTAAAAAAAGAACTTATTTGAAATACACTAGTCACTATGATAAAAAAATATTTCCTACTATTGTTTATTTGGAATTGCAAAACATCAGGAATTTTAATAAAACATTCAATAATTGTGCAGTATACTACCCACCATGTAAATGAAGAAATCAAAGTTGAAGAGGTGCAATGTTCAATACATTGTCTCCTAATGCATATGTTGACTGAAAGCCTCTGTTAAATCATTATGTTTCAACATCGCAATGTTATGTTGAGAGGCAGGTCAGGCTTGAGTAGTATTTAACCCATTAATTTCTCAGTAGTAAAACTTGACCAAAACTACATCCAACAAGTAGGAAGGGCCAGTTTCTATCACATCCTTATCCCATATTCATTTTCTATTAGAGTAGGAGCTAACCTAGACATTGTATGTACACTCAAACTTCGTCAGTATGTAGGCTAAGGATTTTAACTATTTATTTCCCAGGCATATAGGATGGAACGGGTAGATCTCCCAACTTTTCCTAAACCTTATTAGAGGGTGAACTTTAAAGCACAGTCATTCCCTATACCTGTGATACATGAGTAGTACTTTGTCTATACATTTCCTATGTCAAGTATAGAATAAAGCACAGTCCTATTGATTGTCTTGACCTACGGAGTTTTTGCAGGACCATAATCAGTCATTCCCTAGTTCCACCAAGAAATTTGTATGAAAGCAATAAGAACATTGGGAAATATCTGGGATCATTTTGTGCGGGTATCTAAAAACATTAGAGAAATCAAACAACCGAATGGCACCATCATTAACAGATCTAAAGATATACTGGCAGAAATGCAGTTTTTTACCAGAACCTATATAACAAAGGGCAAGTACCATAATTTCGCGTGTAGAAGAACCACCCGTACATGATGCATCGTTCTTAGCTTTATGTATAGTGCGCACCGTGCATCTTACAAACAAACTAGCATTGGATTCGGACAAACATTACGTTGATTGTAATAAACATAACGTTAATTGTAATTTGAAGTCACTGTGCTACTCTATAGACAATAATGACAATAGGGGCTGGACAGGCTGGACAGATCAGATATAACAAACTGTTCACTATGGTGTCAATTGCTAGATTAAAATAGGACTGATAAGGTTTTACCTGTACCGCTGAAGTTGAACCGTTGAAGACGTGCTAAACATGTTAGAATCACAATTGAAATGATAACATACCAGAGCCTCAATTCTGATACGGGTTGCGGCAATGGCGGGTCATCTCTGATCTCTATGTGGCCTGGGGACTCGATGTAAAACACCCTAGATTTCTAGCTTTGTGTATAAGACGCACCCCCATATTGAGTGTCAAAATTCGAGTAAGCAAGTGCGTCTTATACACGCGAAAGTACGGTACTAGATACTGAATATCCTATGAATGAATACTTTGTAAAAGACCTTCTACCTCACTGACACTGAAAAAAGAAGTCTCGACAAAGATATCTACTTTGAAAAGTTGACACATGTAGGTAAAATATTTAAAATCAATAAGCCTAGGAGTTCATGAAGACCATGAGGGCTTTCTGAAATGGTAGAGGAACAACTTAGACAGCCTTTAATAATGTTTGATTTTGAAAAAGCTTAGTTAGATTTGGGTTTTATAAAAAAAGGGTTTCATTAATTTTCAATTTCTAATCTGATATAATTAAATAGCTAAACACACAGCAGGGTAATTCTCACTCCTTTACTTTACAAAATTGGAACTTGTCTGATAAAGTAAACCTTATTAGTGGATGCAGGCAAGGTGACTAAGTGTCACTCTACATCTTTGTTATTGCAGTTGAGATTTGGGCAGAAAGAAATTTGTAAAACAATCCAATATAATGAGGATTCGCAAGCAAGGGTATGAGCACAGTATGTCTCAGTATGCCAACATACACCACTCTTTAAATAAGAAGAGAGGAAAAAGGTCTGTAAGAATGTTGAAACCGTCTAGAATGGTTTAGAAGGTTAGGAGGCCTTAAAGCAAATGTGGAAAAACTTTTGAAAGGACCTAAATCTAGATTAGACAACTTCCTTCATTACACTAGGCATCGAATATAAATAAACAATATGGAATGCATGATGGTAATAGGGAGAAAGATTGCCGAAATAAATTATCTCTCCAAAGTTTGTAAACCTATATATCTAACTCTCTTTGGTAAAATAACTAATGATAAAAAAGCTTAATGAAATCTAAGATAACAAATATCCTGTTGCTTCTGCCTTCACCCTCCCCACATATATTAAAAGGGATACGCAATATGTTTGCTAAATACTTATAGGAGAAAAAGCCTCCAAGTTTCAGGAAAACATTTCATAGGCTCACAGGAATTATGGTGGCTTAAGGATGGTAGATTTAATTACCAATTCTACTAATCCTACTGTATGCTGCAAGCATTTCAACCTCGGGTTGTGCAAACATTCATAATAATTTAAAAGACAGTGATCCCAGTTTTGTAGCTGACCTAATAGCAAAATAGTCTGAGAAACTAAATGACAATATCTCACAGTCAGTTGTGCAGATCGCACTTCCCTTACTTATGTAAAACAATCGAATGTATCTATGTATGTACGCGTTATCGCTTTATTGATTTCAAAATAATACATATCTGAATGGCAGCAAACCACAGACTGAATATAATGGGTATCAAAAATTAAACATGAATCGTGTAAAAGTTGAGGTCGGAGTGTGGAAACATAAACATATATGTTCATAGAGTGTCCTGAGGTGCCATCTTGTGGGAAACGGCCAACAGATGGATAATACAATGTGACTGAAAAATCATTTTAAACTTTGTGAAGTTGATATCATTTTTGGAAATTCGAAGGAGCCAACAGTTGTAAATGTAATCCTACTGTTAACAAACTTATTAACTCATCAAAAACGTGATAATGGACACAGAATATCTTTATTTGAGGTAAAACGTATACTTGATCACATGTAATCTGAGGAATACTGGACTGATGTCAAAGCTGATGAAGAAAGATTCCATACAAAGTGGAATACGTTATATCTTGATTTGTACGATTTGTTTGGTGACTTAAGTGACAAATTTCTTTGTGTTGTAATGAAATGTTTTTGATAAAGGGGTCTGCCCAAAATGCCATGTGGACTAAGGCGTTGCCACTGACTGCCAGCTGTCTCCCACCGCTGACTGGGTTCGAATCCTGGCCAGGGCATGTGAGAAAGTTGCCAGTGACTTGTGGTTAGGAGGTGGTTTTCGCCGGGTCCTCCGGTTTCCATAACCAGTTACAACTGACTAGTCACGATATGGCAGAAAAAGTGACGAAAAACCGAAATTCCAAATTCTTTACATTAATTCGGGAGATTATAACTTATAACTAGCATTATAGTAAATATAAGTACCGCACATTTCCTCTCAATATCTATGGTAGCAATTGCTATTGGCACTTGATGTGGATGTGGAGAAAAAATATACTTATGCAGAAAAAAGGCTTATAATGTGTTGTGTATGTGAAATACCGCCGCACGCTTTTTTAGGCCTGTTATTGATGGAAGGCAGCAAACTGTAGAACTGAAAGCCTAGCAGTCCATTGATACGCAAATCACACTCTGATATAGTACATTATAACGTTTTTATAACGTTGTAAAATCACATCCTTGTAAACTATTTTGATGACTATTTCAGCTTGTTCTAGCCGTACGGAATTATTGGGCAGTTTAGGGTCCAGCAGATATAGAGCCAGTAGCTCCTATGGTGGTCAATATCCGCATTACGCATATGGAAATTCGGGGAGCTACTGGAGGCCTTCTTCTTATGCATACCAATGGATTCAGGTACGTACACATTAAAACAACAAAAACTATCATGCTACTACTGTTACTACTACTACTACTACTACTACTACTACTACTACTACTACTACTACTACTTCTTCTACTACTACTACTACTACTACTACTACTACTACTACTACTACTACTACTACTACTACTACTACTACTACTACTACTACTACTGGTACTGCTAGTTCTACTACTAATACTTCTACTACTAATACGTGGATAAGATTACTGCATACATCAATACCATATGAGACGAAACCACGACAACTGCATGTGAATGTCTGTCTGTCTGTATGTATGTATGTACGTATGTATGTATGTATGTGTGTGTATGTATGTATTTATGCATGCATTTTTGTATGTAAATATGATGTTATAACACTTTACATTACGTAAGATTTCCCTAATTTAACAAATGAGTAGTCAAAGTTAAACCATAATACGACAAGTAGGACCACCAAATAAATTCCAAATCCAAATCTGTAAAAAAAAAAAACCTCATTATGCTCAACGCTGATAAATGGAAGATAGTTCTACATCCTATAACAATAGCCAGTCCAGTGAATGCCATACGCTGTTAATACCTTCGTACCTTCTTTACTAATGTATTCATCTACGTGTTATGTTGATTTTGGTTTTCTCAAACACATATTCCATGCATGATATTTGGGGTCAGGATTGATTGCATTTATAGCTAAAACACATTTCTTTATCTATGCCCTATATGGAACGCTTTACTACTCTCATGCATGAAAGTATCGGATGTTACGAAGACATTTCAAAAACAAATTTTAAAAATCAAAACACGAAAATATATTAGTACCCAGAAATAAGTACGAGTATAAATATATGCTTATTACAACAACATATATTATTCTCTATTGATCCGAAAAGAAAGAGTGAGAACAGTTTAAGGTTGAAGGACGTATTACGCAATTTATATCATGAAATGAAACCAGATGAATATGATGACTTATTGCTGATAAAAAGTAGAATTCTGAGATCAAGTGATAATTAACCTGCTAAAAGAAATAATGATTAAAGGAAACTTGGTAATAATAATTGATGCTTCATACGTGTCATAGAGCGATGCCTGTGAGTAAATATACATGTAGTTAAATGGTATTCATTCAGTGTAAACCATGCGAGTATGAAAAGATATTCCTATTGGAGAATTTCTGAAAAATATCCTTTGATCCTGTGTGTCTTTATCTGTCTGCGAACATTGTTCCGATGTCAAAAATACTAAGCATAATTGCATTTCCTTTTCCTCTAGATGCACTTCTATGAGCGCAAGCGGATAGAGACAATTGAAATACATGGCGGCCACTACATAAATGGAGCAGTCAGAAAGTATGCCCTCATGTATAGTGAAGATGAAGTTCTCTGGCGTTATCTTAGGACACCTGACGACAAAACGATTTATGTAAGTGCTGCTACCTGATCATGAAATCTACTGCCATCAACCTATCCTAATTTCATCTTATCATCATCCAAACTGCACACTTTCATCTAGATTTTGGGTCCATCATTCCTTGTCTAACTATACTTGGTTTTTGAATATACTACATATCATTTATATAAGTATATATATATATATATATATATATATATATATATATATATATATATATATATATATATATATATATATATATATATATATATATGTATATATATATATATGTGTATATATATATATATATATATATATATATATATATATATATATATATATATATATATATATATATATATATATATATATATATATATATATATATATATATATATATATTACAGTAAGATAGTCAAACCAGAAATTTGCCCAAATCCCTAAAACTTTCAGGAACTTCGCCAAATCCCAAAATTTTCTAGGGATCTGGCCAAATTACTGAATATAAGGAGGGTCATTTGTGACTCGTTCACTGTAGTCCGGCAGCCAAAACCCATTTTGGGGGTGAACCTGGTTTTGTCAGGTATAGTTTTTTTTGTGATTGATTATAAGAGAGTAAGGCATGCCTTTTCAGAAAATGCCGGATGACACCCTGGCATCCTTGAGCATTTTGAGATATCGGCCTTTCTAACCCAACCCCTCTGAACAATTCAGCCTATGTCTCATTTTCAGGCCCCTGTATTTCAGAACCAGAAAGACCTACACAGCTGAAATTCACCAATCCAATAGCAAGTATAGCAAGGACTTCACAAATTACATTCAAACACATTCCCATTTTTCAAATGGGCTGGGGTCACCTTTGAAAATAAGCGATTTGTTCAAAAACGGCGAACTTTTTAGCTTCTTTCGTATTTTCAGGACCCTAATATCTCAAGATGGAAAAATTGCACAACCCTGTCGGTCCTAAATTACAAGAGCTCTATTTAGGGAGGATGGAAATCAACTAGAAATACTACCTGATCTTTCCATTAGTCAAATGTGAGCTTGTGAAAATAGGAAATGACCTCAAATACATGAACATTTAGCATTTTTCCTGATTTTCGGGCCTATGAATATCATAAAAATAAGAGGTACATGAGGTTATTTCTCATTCAGTAATAAAGACTATTCTACAAGGATGTCCTAGCTGACAAATGAGCTGTCTCCTGTGTTCACAAAGTTTAGTTAGGTGCTTGGAAACTTAGCATTTCATTATTTGACAATAATGGAGTATAGTCAGGCAGCCAAAACAGATCTTTGGGGTGAACCTTGTATTGTCATGTATAATGTTTTTATGATTGATTATAAGAGAGTAAGGCATCCCTTTTCAGAAAATGCCGGATGGCACCCTGACATCTGTGAGGATTTTGAGATATTGGCCTCTTTAACCCACCCCCCTGTGGACAAAATATGAAGAAAATCAGCCTATGTCGCATTTCCAGGCCCCTATATTTCGGAACCAGAATAATTTACAAAGCTGATATTCACCAATCCAATAGGACGTATAGCAAGGACTTCAACAATAACATTCAAACACAATGTCATTTTTAAAATGCGACGGGCTGACCTTTGAAAGTAAGGCATCTGTTTAAAATCGGCAAACTTTTTAGCGTTTTTTCGTATTTTTAGGACCCTAATATCTAGAGATGGAAAAGTTGCACAACCCTGTTGGTCATTTATGGTCAAGAATTCTGTGTAGGGAGGATGCACATCATTTGGAAGTAATACCTGATTTTTCCATTAGTCAAATATGAGGAAGGAAATTATCTCAAATACATGATATTTGGCATTTTTTCTGATTTTCGGGCTTGTACACTGTAGATCTCATAAAAATAATAGGTACATGAGGTTATTAATCTCAATATCAGGGAACTATGAAATGAAAGCAAGTTAAGTATAATGGGATTTTGGGGTGGAAGTGGAAGTGATCAGGATTCCAGTTTTCCATTGACCATAAGTAATCAGAAATCGAGATCTAAGGTGTACAATAAAAAACTTCTCTTGAATGTGACAAGCAATATTTTATGGCCTCCATAAATTTCCTAATTCTATGTTAACTTGCCCATCTGGATAAGCTGTGTGGCAAAGTATGATAGCCTATATCCTTGCTATATATTCTTATTATGTGACACATTCCAGCATTGTATATACTAGTAACAGGTTTTTTGAGAAACAAAGGTTTGGTGAATGAGAAGGAATGAAGATTTTTTTTTTGTCAAATACTAGTAATGAAATACTAGGTTTCCAAGCTCCAACCTAAACATTGTAAACACAAGAGACAGTTCTTTTATCAGCTGGGGCATCCTGTTAAAATATGTTTTTATAACTGATTGAAAAAAGACCTCATGCGCCTCTTATTTTTTATAAGATCCACAGGCCCGAATACCAGGAAAAATGCTACTAGTAAATGTTCATGTATTTAAGATAATTTCTTACTTTCACAAGCTCATATTTGACTAATGGCAATAGTCAGGTAGTATTTCTAATTGATTTCCATCCTCCCTACATAGAACTCTTGCTCACTTAATGAAAGACAGGGTTGTGCAACCTTTCTATCTTGAGATATAACGGTCTTGAAAATACAAAAAACGCTAAGAAGAATGCCGCTTTTATACAAATCGCTTACTTTCAAAGGTGACCCTGGCCCATTTGAGAAATAAGAATGTGTGTTAAAGTTATTTCTGAAGTCCTTGCTATACTTGCTATTGGATAAGTGAATATCAGTTTTATAAATCTCTTCAGTTATGAAAAGCAGGGGCTCTAAATGCGACAGGCTGATTTTTTATACTTTGTCCATAGGAGGGTGGGTTAGAGAGGCCAATATCTCAAAATGCTCACAGATGTCAGGGTGTCATCCGGCATTTTCTGAAAAGTCATGCCTTACTCCCTCATAATCAATCATAAAAACACTATACCTGACGATACAAGGTTCACCCCAAAGATGTGTTTTGGCTGCCTGACTATACTTCATGTACATCATTGTCAAATAATGAAATCCTAAGTTTCCAAACTCCTAACTGAACGTTGTGAACACAGGAGACAGCTCATTTATCAGCTAGGACATCCTTGTAGAATAGTCTTTATTACTGAATGAGAAATAACCTCATGTACCTCTCATTTTTATGAAATCCATAGGCCCGAAAATCAGGAAAAATGCTAAATGTTCATGTATTTGAGATGATTTTCTACATTCACAAGCTCATATTTGACTAATGGAAAGATCAGGTAGTATTCCTAAATAACTTCCATCCTCCCTACAAAGACCTCTTGTAGATTGATGACCGACAGGGTTGTGCAACTTTTCCATCTTGAGATATAAGAAAAATCAAAAAATGTTAAAAAAGTTCGCCGTTTTTGAACAAATCGCTTATTTTCAAAGGTCACCCTGGCCCATTCGAAATATGAGAATGTGTTTGAATGTTATTTGTGAAGTCCTTGCCATACTTGCTATTGGATTGGTGAATTTCAGCTGTGTAAGTCTTTCTGGTTTTGAAACACAGGGGCCTGAAAATGAGATATAGGCTGATTTGTTCAGAGGGGGGTGGGTTAGAGAGGCCGATATCTCAAAATGCTCAATGATGCCAGGGTGTCATCCGGCATTTTCTGAAAAGGCATGCCTAACTCTATTATAATCAGTCTTAAAAAAAACTATACCTGACAAAACCAGGTTCACCCCCAAAATGGGCTTTGGCTGCCTGACTACTGGACACATTCCCGGGAGATTGCCAAATGACAATTAGCTGCCTTGGATGGTTAGTTGATTGCTACTTATAATTCCTGACGCACTTTCAAAGAAATGAGGATTAATGGCTCGGCACCCTCTTGCTTGATGATGTTAATAATTCAAAATGATATTCATCATTTTCCTTGTTATTAATATAGGTAGAAGTTGTAATGGAAGTACAATAGGTTGTAGTAGTATAATTAGTAGTAGAGTCTGAGTAGTGGTATGTTTACGTCTTGAACATGTAGGCCCCGGGTCATAAGCGGGCTTATAATATAACGTGTGTGGGCTGGACCTGGGGGCCGCTGAAGGGGCAGCTAGGGCTCCATGTCCCAGCCCAGTAGTTTTATAATGGTCTATGTCGGCCTCATAATTCCTCGCTGAAGCAGGATTTTCCTCTGTCGACTGCAGGGGGCCACCCAATATACGCTAGGTAGTCCACTATCTGACGATCACTGTAGTTAGCTAGCTCTCCACGCATCTATGCTCAGTTGGCTGGTTATTCGTATCCATGCTCCCGCGGAATTGTAGAATTCCCAAGCTGCAGCCACGTCAACTATGTGTTTTATCTCCCCATTGGCACCCGTCCCTTCCTATTGTATTGTATTGTATCTTTTTTGACCATACGTAAATGTATTAAAGGATACAAACAGTAAATAATAAACTAAACAGATAATTATCTGGATTTACAGTGAACAAAAAGGACGTCCAGACATCAAACAATCACATATAACTATTGAGGGTTATCGTCCGCCACAAATTCTGCATTCCCAGGTGCTTATCACTCCCTCTGCCGGGGCCCTCTTTGGTTGCATGGCAAGACGGCCGTGCCCGGGGCCGTGCCCGGGGCCGTGCCTGGGAGTGACGTGTTGACGTCGGTGCCGTTACAATGTTCCCAGCATGAGGTGACTGCTTGCAGGAGGGCTGTTTGTCCATATGGTCACTCTGGATGACGGGGGGCCCTTTTGAGTGAGGAGGAGCAGGGCTACTGGACCCTCCCCTTGGCGATGTTGCCTCCCTGCCATCGTCTTAAAGCAATGCAACTCTGTATGGCGGCACAATATGTTGTTCACCATGTGGCAGAAAGCACATGCATGGGTGAAGGGAAGGTGGTCCCGTGCGTACTCGCAAGTACGCTTCGGGTACGCTGCTGCCCAGCACTTGAGCTTAGCTGGGGTGCTTTGCTTGTAGGCTTTGTCGGTTCTGGGAGCCCCCCGTTTTTCCAGGAACACCGTCCGAGCGTAGGTCATCCTTATCTTACATATCTTATTGAGCTCTATGTTCTTTGGGCGGTTTTGTCTCAATTCAGAATCGTATGTGGAGGAAGAACAGCTCACCTACCGTTTCCCCAAGACGCATCAGCGTTGACATCAATATATATTTTTTATTTTCTCACCCCCCCCCCCCCCAAAAAAAAAAAAGGTCGTGAAAATAAAGTTGTTTTTTCTTTGGTCGTTCACACTTGATCCATTGTATATTAGTGATAAGTCATTATCTACAGTTTAGACCATTTTTTCTTCTTCTTCCATTTTGTTTGTATTATTAAGAACTAATTGTATTTTTCCATAAATAATAGTAATACTTATTCATTTATTTAATAGAGTGTTATGCAGTTATTAACCTAGCACCGCGTTGCGATATAGTGCTACACAATGTGGGTATCAACATGCGCAAACATACACGTAACGTATGACATAGCAGGATTTTCGTGGGGTTTTCCCGTCTCCGTGAATAAAGGCACGTGATTACATACAGCCCTTTGATTGGCTCAGTTCTGATATGACACAATTTCTCGTCAAGTCAAATTTAGGGGCATCTTGCCCCACTCAGAAAATAATGTATTTCAACCTATGTTGCACCCTCCGAATAGTAATAGTAATAGTGTAAACGCTGTTTTGTAGTAGTAGTAGTAGTAGTAGTAGTAGTAGTAGTAGTAGTAGTAGTAGTAGTAGTAGTATATATATATATATATATATATATATATATATATATATATATATATATATATATATATATATATATATATATATATATATATATATATATATATATATATAATTGAATTGGCTTAATCCAGACGAGTTTTATCCGGATTTTAGGCTTTACCGTACGGATTCGAAGGGCCCAGCCCCTCACTTTACAATTACCTGCACATACTAGCGCTTATTACGGACAATTTAATCCGTACCTCGGCTTAAGCGGACGATTTTTGAGACTCTTTACCATTTAAGGTTTAAAAGTGTGCTTTAATCCGTATTGCCGATCAATGAATTGAGCGCATTATGATATGACGCGCCCAAGTCATTGCCGTGTACCGACGCAGAAAGCAGAGATAATGTCCTCTGCCACAAAAACAAACAGCACAGGCAAAGTGAATAGACAGGGGGATGTGACGCCTAGATTTCTAGGCTGTCATATGTATTTTTCTGTTATGTTTTTTTTCTGTTACCAAGCACCAAATAGTGTAGGTAGCCACAGTGGTCAATTTAGTTTACATTTATCTCACCAGGATTCAGTTTGATTATGTAAACATATAGAGATAGGAGGAGCAGGTGGTGCCATCTATCTACCAAAACTGGTACCACACCACAGTGCTTGGTCAACACATAAGGGAAGGTGAACATTACAGGGACTAGGAGCCTAGTCTAGGGGATGTGGTGAGAGGGTCAGGGAAAGAGGGGAGATATTGGGGGTTGTAAATATATCGTCGATCATCAGTGCCGTGATTTCGTTTTGCCTTGCGTGCTTGCTAAATTCTTCTATTGAAAGCCTTTATACATAATCCGGATTTTTACCTATTCCGGACGGAAATTTAGAGTCCACACATATATATATATATATATATATATATATATATATATATATATATATATATATATATATATATATATATATATGTATATGTATATATATATATATATATATATATATATATATATATATATATATATATATATATATATATATATATATATTCCGGTTAGAGTCGAATTGCTTCCATACACTCTCGTCTTCAACATTTTGTTATACATATGCATTATGCACCATCCCTATTTCATCCGGTTTTCCATCACAGTCTTATGACACACGCAGCCGATATCTGTCTACCGTCTAATTAAAGACTGTGGATAGCCTAGGATAAGCCGTACATCTTTCTGTGTACAACTCATCGACCTTCATCATAGATAGAGTTTATTCTACTTCTGGTAGGCAGAAATATCCTTTGAAGGAAACAGCAATTCCCGAGGCCACAGACACTAGACCTCCTTTATATCTATGTTTTGCAGATTCTAGATGGCGCCCCGGCGTACACATCGGCAAATAATGTTCTCTTGAGTCCCGCAATTGAGACTAGGTATCTACGCGTACTTCCTATCGAATACTATAACTATCTAGTGCTGAGGTTGAAAGTATACGGATGTTCTGCCTCAAGCCAACAGGTACAAGAGGAGGATCCTTTTGCGAGTGAGTAAATTTCTTGCCCGCCTCTAACTACAGACGCAGCGGTCAGCAACTATCGTAACGTACGACTTGTACCTGCTATATTAACGGACAGGCTTACCGGTTGAGCCTTTCTTATATACATCCTATATTGATATTTGTATAAAGATTGTTTTATGAACTAGTATTAATGCTTGCAGTTGCCAATAAACAACCTGACAGCTAGGGTGATTTTTTTTCGGAAAAAATCATAGTTCAGAAAATATTTTTATGAGAAATGTCCATTAAAACTCAACTCAATACTCTCCTGAAAATATTCTATGAACATATTCATACTAAATAGCGCTTTGCCTAAAGTTCCAGCCTTTGGCGTGAAGGCGTAGGGTCCAGAGATCAATCCCATGATTGGTTAGTAGGTTGTGATTTCCCTGTATGTTCCAACCTATGTCATGCTGTCTTATGGGATTAATTCTGAATGTAGGGTCACACCGAAGTCCTCATATTCAGAGCAACAGTCACCGTTTGACCAATCTCTGAGCATGTGTTTGTGTTTTAACTTGGACACATTGGGATTTTCAGCCTGCCGTGTTGGTCTCGGAATGACAAGTGGGTCGATTACAGATTCGCAACTCTCTGCAAGGAATTACTACGACCACAAACCTCCGGGTCTTGGACGGTTTGGCACATCCTATACTTATGGCACAAACCAGAATACTGCATTTTTCAAGGTAATAATGCTTTAATCGATTTCCTTGTAGAATATTGTATTGCATTGTATTGTTACTGGTATGTATTTGGCGATTACTTGTCATGATGTTAAAATAATTGTCAGCTGATAAGAATGTATATACTTAGAAGCACACATTTCTGTTTGATTACCTATTATAGATTTTTTATATATCTAACCTTCAATTTAGTACTTTTATGTAAAGCAGTGGAATCATGCTCTTCATGCAATACTTAGCAGGTCAGAACCCACCAACTTCACATGTCGCGATCTCGTTTTATAGCAGCGAACCAAAGGAAACAGAGTACATTGCTCTGGGCCGTATTTGTTTGAAGGAAAGTGTGTGGTGCTTCCAACAGAACCACACAACATTTTAAAGCCAATTGCGAATGATTTGAATTAAATATCATTTTACCGTTTCAACACACTGCTCTTTATTGGAATGCGAAAGATGCATCATATTCAGCTGCTTGTGACTATCATTTTCATGTAAGGTTTAGTCATTACCATTCGTCTGTTCCACATAGGCAATCTGGGCATGTTGCCACCCAGTCGCGGCCGTACGAATGGATTAATCCATACTAGTCGCTGTGGTAACTTTAAGAGTAATTTTTTCTTCAGGTTTTGAGGCACACAGGTTCCCCTTATAATCAGACCACAGGAAAGGGTACCACATTTTATTCAATTTTGACTATGTTCTCAATGTTATACAACCTAGAAGTTGAAAATGCTCTTTTGTCTCATTTTCAACGCGAGGGCCTCCTCTGACGGCAATGTGGTCTAAGGCGCCGCCACTGACTACACGCTGTCTCTCACCACTGCCCGGTTCGAATCCCGGCCTGGGCATGTGAGAAAGTTTCCTCCACTACATACAACTGGCTAGTCACGAATTAGCCACAATTGGCATAAATGTGACGAAAAACGAAATTCCAAAAAAAGAAATTCATTTTCAATGCGAGAAAATTCTGATAGAAATGGGTATAATCTTTAAGTGGTGCAAAGATCAGTAGAAAACTGATACCCTTCCTACTGTATTGATTTTTATATCACATTTGATCATGATATTTGACATTTCCATGGTTTATAATTGTGGATAGGAGCTTCGTTTGACAATACTATGCAATACCCCCTCCAGGAAGGGTAGATTTGTTATAACACATTTTTGAAATTGCTCATTGTGTTATTTTTCCTGTTTTTATTGCTTTGTTTTGGATTTTACATTGACAATTGGCCGTTGAATTAATATTTTATGGAACTAATTGACTTTTGCATGCAAACGTACCTTTAAGCAATGCAATCATTCATTGATTGAGTTGCCTTAATTATAGTTATGCCGTATCATCTGCACTCATCCCTACAAATCTTTGATTGCTTACAGATCGACCTCCTGGTTAGTCACAGGATTACTGGCATGCTAATTGGCTCAACAACTTATTTTGTCAGACGATTTATTCTGTATTACGGGGACAATGACATACATACATATGCCAACCGCGGGGTAAGTAATTTGTTAAAGTACTGTAATTTATTTTTTGACAATTCTTTATCCCTGTGGATCATCATAATGGTCATTCTGAGTTGGAGTTGGAGTCACTGTGATTTGCCTGACAACTAAATGGAATCAATGCAGTTCTTTGGCAATAAGGCAAAAACAGCAATTGCTCACAATGTTGATTGTCTTACGTACTTCGCTCTTACTATTAGTTATCCTCTTTGCAAAAAAGGGATACAGCCTGGCGCCTCAGGCGTTCTGGTTGGCTTCTCACTGACACCAGGCCGTATTCCCTTTTTAAAAAGAGGCTAACAAGCTCTAGATTCATCATTCGGACACCCGAGAAAAGCTCGTCAGACAAGCCTGACGCTGAAGGAACGGCAAGGATTTCTAGATTGAATTACAAACCTTAATCCATCTTAATTACTTCCTGCTATCATAATCAGCTCGCCGGGCCAGACCCCAACGTTAATGTTGAGTTAGGATAAGCCTATGTTCTAAACTCAAGGTTCCTGCAACAGAGATTCTTGTCCGAACGACAAGAATTTCTCATTTGAATTAGCGATATACAAACCTAAATCCATCTTAATTACTTTCTAACATCTTTATTTACAAAACACCTTGTTCGCAGACTATAATATATACATAGTGTTTTGAACGGCAAAAAACATTGTCTAGCGGCGGTGCAAAAAGCTGCCATCTTGTTCTCGTCGTCTAGAGAAGAGCCATCTGTTGAGGAAAAATGTAGTTACGTTTCCCTTGATATTTTAGAGTTCAAAGACAAGGCGGATGGTGGTATCGGGGTATTAACAATGACAATTAATGAAAAGCAATATACGTACCCCAATACAGTCCAGAACAACAAAGAAATTGACCAATTAGCTGCTAGTATCGGAGCAGACCTGATGATAGAGGGGGATCTTCTCATACCAAAATCCTATGTCCCCTCTGAGTCTCAGTCCTCAAATATTCTCCACTAGCTGCATTGCCGCATGTGTCAGTATTAACTTGATCTGGGTAGGGTTCGGAATTTCATGAGAGGAAGTTCCAAACATCGCCACTAGGGGGTTCATGATATTTTCAAAATCTATCACTAGGGGGAGTGAAGTCAACAGTGAGTATTGAACAACACTCATGTATGATTGTAATCAAACAAATCACTGTTCCTTTGCGCAGTGTAACAGCGCTTAGTGTATCACATGGAAGCAAATGCACAGCTGTGGGCTTCAAACGAATGTAACCCCAACTCAATATATCACACTAGATATTAAGTCGAGCAAAATTATTTTGACTGGCTACAAAACAATTTTGTGTAGAGTATCCCTCTCACCTCTCAACTTCCCTCACTAAAAATTTGATGAAATATCCTATATCCTTCTGGCTACTACTGCACTTTGTCAAAATATTAAACAAACTGGATGAGAGAGTACTGGTTGTCATTCTAGTAAGCCTTCTCAAACTCTGTTAAACAAACCACGTACTACACATTTGTTTTTAGGATGTAGTTTCAGTTATTTGGGGTGTATCGATTGAAGATAATTTGTCAGAAGACTTGAAATCAGGCAGGAAAAACATCACCCCCATCACAATATCCTGTTGAAACAATCTAACTGTTTACAGGCCAATGCAGTAAATACTCAAAGATTAGTCAGACTGTTCGTTAGCATGGACAGCCAAAGTCGAGTAGATTATATTGTTCCTAATTGAAAGTCGAAAGAACCTTTTACAATGTCATATACCGTTGTTACACACTGAGCATGTAGCGTTAATTGTTTGTTTTTCCATCAGTACTACGACTGTCAAAAAGTAGCTTCTGGGGCGACACAGATTGACATCAAACCCGAAATAACAGCACGATACATAAAGTTGTATCTGAGAGATCGAAATAGTTACTACTACCTCGCTTTGGAGCTTCTCGGCTGCGTGGCAAGCCAGCCGGCCCTGGGAATGCAGTCCAAAGCCATAGCAGACAGCCAAATATCCGCCACCTCCACCGAAGACACGTGTCATCCGAAACTTGCGCGCGCAGGTTTGGAGCCACCAGATGGCGCTGATTGCAAGCTTTGGTGCGCCTCTGCAAATGACACAGAGCCAGCGTTGACCATTGACATGACCTGGCTCTATCACATCACAGGAGTGGGCATCCAGGGCCAGAACGGCGTCAGGCGAATCAAATCATTCAATCTATCTTACTCTGTGGACGGAAACACCTGGTCGCGTTATGACAAACATGTAAGTTTGATATTCGATTTTTAATTGTATTGATTAGATATAGCAACTGTTCAGAGGAAATGCTTGCAAGAAATACAACTCACTGCGGCAATGATGTAGCAAAATGTCGATCAAGACATTAATTTCAATGCCAACACTAACATCAACAAAATCACAGCAATTGCAAGCTTGAATTTGGTATCTTGAATTATCCTCTCTTGTTCTGCCAGAGGACGGCTAAATCTTGACTACAAAGTTGCAAGCGGTGGAGGAAACTTCTGTATTACCGTGGCGAAAGCACTACCTAACCCCAAGTCATTGGCATCTTTCTCACAGCTGAACTCACCGCTACTAAAATCAAACTCAGGCAGCGGAAAGAGAAAGCGAGCAGTCAAATGCAGCACCTTAGACCGCTCAGCTCGTCGTGCTGGCACTTATATAGCCGAGTGGCTTGACCACTGATTGTAAGCTTCAAATCTGACCCAGGGCATGATAGAAAATCACCAGGTACTTAGGGTTGGACGGTCGTTCTTACCAATTACTCTCGTTTCCTTCTCTAATTGTGTAGCGGCTTGGCCTGGCTGTGGGAAAAAAAGGAAAATAAACGAAATTCCAAATCCTATTTATATAAAGAGAGGTTGTGTCCTATATGTTAATACGAAGTTTTGGGACCTTCTTCAAAATAATTGGTGAAAATGTTTGAATACATGCACAATTGTTTTTGGTACTACATCAAAATTTCGAACAACACAATTTCGAACAGCACACTTGTGCATTCCAATATTGTTAATTAACCCCTAAATATTCGCAGCAGCCGAAATATACCCATTTACCATGTCCATAAATCGGCGCCTAGGTTCTTTGTTTAGTCCCAGTGTGAGTTGAAGTGATTTGAGAACTCTAAATGACCAACATTGTAATAATCATTTTCGTGAAGCCTTTAAGGGAGCGGAGATAACAGTGCACGTATTCGTTTACTCACTGGAAAGACGTTCATTTACAACAGAACTTGATGTTTCGCTCAATATAACATAAAAATAATGTATAATATATAAGATAAAATACAGAGAAAGCAACGACTGCAGCGGCGATTGAATACGCTTTGTCTTAATTGTTCATGTCGCTCTTTGATATTTTAGCTACTCGTCAAATTGTGATTACATGTTAGATTGTTTATCTCTTTCGTCATGCCTAGATAGTAGTAAGGTTTGACCAATATGGGGCAAGGGTTGGCCGTCGAAACGTGGTCGCCTACTGATCAAGGCAGTGAGTCCATGCATTCTCAAGCTTTCTTTTTTATAGGTACTTGAAGAACCGTGGGATATAGAGTCGACAGCTGTCTACAACCATAGTCTTTTTATACCAATTCGTGCACGCTATGTGAGGATTCACCCTGCTACCCCACCACCCTTCCCTGCCCCTACCGATGCAACCACAGCAGCCACGGCTGCCACGGCTGCCACGGCTGCCACCGCTGCCACTGAATCTTCTCCTAAGCCAAGGTGCATGCGCATTGAACTATACGGGGAGAAGGCGGAAGTGTGTCCGCCGCAATATTTTCTTTTCGACGGAGAATGCATCCGGGAACTCTCAGGAACTTGGACTAAAGCTAAAGCCAAGGAAATTTGCAAAAAGGATGGTTGGTTCGGAGAAGGTGGTTTAGTAGTCCCTGGCTTTGAACTAAGCGCCTTCATTTCTACTCTAATGCAAAGGTAAGTAGTAGTAGTAGTAGTAGTAGTAGTAGTAGTAGTAGTAGTAGTAGTAGTAGTAGTAGTAGTACATGTATTTTTATTGACCAAATCTTACAAGATTTGAAATTATACGACGTACATCAAAAGGTGAAAATAGAACTAGCTCTACTGGAGTGTGTATATAGCTTGAACAATTTGGTCTTGATTCGACATCGACAGAATTATTTAATAGATATTTGACGACAAATTATTTCTAATCATTTCTCAAAATAATGCTTCTTTATCAAATTATATCCATACGTGTCAGATCATGTATACAATCCAAACTTTTATAGGGCATACTTTTCTACTTATCAAAATAAGGACAAGGTTTAGCTCCTAAAATGCTAGCTGGCATTCTATGTCACCAATTGTAAAAAGGAAGATGCAAAAATAGAGTGTAACAGTTAGCAATAAACGGATACTAAAACGCAAGTCCAATGTATGTATGTATGTTTATTGACTGTAACGGAGGTTATAAAGTGTATACATTACTTAAACAAATAATAAAGAGATAACATGGAGAAAGTACATATTTACAGACTGTTGGTTTCACCAAAGATTACACCAACCTACCTATGGAGCTGGGCTCCTCACAGGTCGGACTCATAAGCCTATGCCTGTTCTCCTATTGAGAACTGTTCTATACATCCGATTGATGAATCTGGCACATGAAATATTGAACTCGAGGTTCATTTCAGGAGATACATCGAGGCATTGTTTACCCAGTAAATACAGCAGAATATCTCCTCTATCGAGGATGCTTGCGTCATACTTATTTTTAACCTCATTAATGCTAAAAAACATATCAGTACGGATAGCTTGTAAGGCGGGACATTGTAAAATCATGTGATGAGCATCTTCTAGCCTATACAGGTCACACTCAGAGCATCTCCTGATGCTTGGAGCTTCCTTCTTTAAACGATAATTGTCTGCTTTAAGTAGGCTAGTCTTGCACACAAGCTTTGCCATCGTTTCGCATAATGCCATGATGATGTCGGGGTTGTCATCTGACAGTTGCCATCATATAAGGTAGTGTACGTTATTATCAAGATTCTTTACAGTTAGAGTGGCCCTAAAAATATCTTATCTAAATGCCCAGTCTCTATTTTCGAGTGACCACACTCTTGACAAGACTAAATCTCTCCACATGGGTTTACTATAATAGGCAACACTTGTACTCATCCTCATTACCTCATTAGTAAGTTCAAATATATTTAAGAAACCTTCAAAATATCAAAACATGGGCTGTTTTCCAGGTTATCAAAGCCTAGATCCTTATCATTATTGAGTTGTATGGCTCTGGCTAGGAAAATCGTTTTATATATGGATTCATCTTCTAGCATAGCAGTAGTCCTTACAAAAAGTAACTTCTTAACATACACAAATATTTCAATACGAATCCACCCCAAACCAATGAAACTATAAATTGCCCCCTTGATGTGTCCCGCAGGACATGGGGTACCACTCTGAACACTGGTCACTCACTCTAACTTTACACTTAAAATCGATATATGATCTATAAAGAGACGCCAAGTCTTACCAAAGATACCTAGGTCTCTTATACAGAAAAATAGTTCATTAATCCAGACTCGGTCGAATGCTTTCGACACGTCTAGATACGTTATAAATACTTTCATATTTGTCTCCAATTGCTCGGAGATAGATTCCTGCAGGAAAAAGGCGGTGTGTAAGCAAGATATTCCTTCCTTGCAGGCCCCTTGGAGTTGGGTTATGACACCGCTGTCCTCCCACCAGGGTTTAATGATAGTAATAGGTTGGCAATAGAGGCTTTCCATCTTTTTTAACAAATTTAATCATTATGCTGCTGGTGGAAAATTTGCGAATACAGGATTATGTGAAAAACCTACAAAATGATTACAACTCTGGCACATGGGTACTCATCTGAGAGTACCCAGTGAGAGCTTTCCAATGAATATCAACATGATAGGGCTTAAAGTGTAACTCTACCTTCATAATGACATGGATATGTGTTAGAGCTTAATTTCACCTTTCTTTGGACACCTTGATTGAAAGTGTACTCCACAGATTGACTGAGATATCTAAATTTGTACTTTGCAAAATGCAGCAAAGTCACTAGCTTAGCAGGTTCATGGAGGCATCCATTTTGGAGCTTATTAGAACTCGCCAGAAAGAGGCTGTGATGTCATGTATATACAACTGCATGCAGGGTATTCAGAACTGAACACAATAACAAATGCACTCATAAGTAAAAGACTTGCAAAGAGGAAAGTGGTGTATCAGACTCAACAATCAACGGCACTGTGTCGCGCTGTATACCTATATACTGCACGTTATAATTTCTAAAGGTATACCAGGTTCTGTGTGGTAAAAGCAATGAAGAATATTGACCTCTTGCAATGTTCTGACACTGTTATCCTGTGATGAAAGAAAAAGTAAGTTTGCAATTAGTAAGCTGTGTAGGTGTATTGTCGAAGCCTCCCGGGAATATTCTGCAATACACATTAATCTCAAAGGAACTGCATCTGCTCGGCCTTATCCTGGAAGTTAACTAAACACAATTATCTCAAATTTCAATCAGAACCACAAGTCTATGAGTATTGCAATGGAACAGAAACTTCAGTCAGTACACATATAAAATGGGTTTATTTCCATTTTGTTGATTTTCATTTAGGGAATCTGTATGTGAATTTCATTACATGGTTGACATTACATAATCTGTACATGGTTGACATATACTGATTACAATTATTCAACTGGAGTTGGGAAGCTGAAGAGGAATATGTATCCTGGTATTATGAAACCAGATCACCGAAAACCACCAGCTGATTGTATTGTGATGGTGGCATTTTTAATTCCTGTTCATAATAGGTATTAACTTGATTACTAATTTGTAACAAGTAAAAGGATTTTATACATCTAAGCAGAGACAAACGTGGGGACAACATCTATCTGTGTGTTTCATTATTAGTGGATTTATAGTCAGTTATGGAAAACCTCATTGGTGTATAACCATATGCATTTGTACCAGTATATTCAGAGGATGAAGCGTGTCAGACTCTGAGGACAGTGACCTGGAGGCGAATTCTGATTGTGACCGAGACTGGTGTAAGTGTGAAGTATGCGTCTTTATATCCGATAGGGAATGTATCTGTTGGCATGAGCGGGATATTCTGGAAAAAAACATGAGGTTGAAGATGTTGAATGTGTAACACAACAAATGGACGATGATATCAACTGCCTAGAAGCGGATGTAACACACGTTATGCTCACTGAATGAACATTTAAAAGTCTTCAAGGTCCATCCAGGTCCTATATTATGGAGCGATCTAGCTATTAAAGGCATAGTAGGGTATTCAAAAACAGTCGCAGAATTTCGTAAAAATCGGGAATGACTTTAACAATGGTATCCTCTTCTCAAATATCATATAGAAAGATGGGTTCACATTACCATCTGTGAGATAGGGGGCGCCACTTATGGGACTTTACTTGTATTGCAGCAGGTTCTGCAAGAAAGTACAAGCAAATAAAATATGTTTCTACAGTAAGAATATTCTTGAACATTACACAATCATTCCATAGGTAGTCCTCTTCCAAATGAAAAAAGAAAAAAATGGGGTTTCCAGCCATGCTGACAAGATAGGTGGTGCGAAAATAGCACTTTATGAGTTAAAATGCTAGCTTGGAAACTGAACCTCTAGGTCTTAATTTACAGAACTACCCCACAATACGAATTTTCCCAAACTTGGCAGAATTTATTTTGGGTAGTCCTCTTCCAAATAAAGAAAAGAAAAAAGGCGGTCACCAGCCATGCTGACAAGACAAAGTTGCACTTTATGAGTATAAAGTGCTAGCTTGGAAGTTGAACTTTCAGGTCCTTACCAAAAATATCTGACAATACGAATTTCCTCAAAATTGGCAGAATTTATCTTTGGGTAGTTCTATTCCAAACAAAAAAAGAAAAAAGGGGGTCACTAGCCATTGCTGACAAGATAAGTGGCGCAAAAGTAGCATGTTATGAGTAAAAAGTGCTAGGTTGGAACAAAATTTCCAGGTGTTCACAAAAAAGATCAGACTTAAACTTGGCAAAATTTCTTTTGGTGGTCCTCTTCGAAATGAAAAAAGAAAAAAAGGGAGTAACCAGCCATGAAGACAAGATAGTTGGCGCCAAAATAGCACTTTATGAATAAAAAGTGCTGGCTTGGAAGCAAAGCTTCCAGGTCCTTACAAAAATACCCGAGAATTATAATTGTCTCAAACTTAAATACAAACGAATAAAAAAAAGAATAAAGGGGGTCACCAGCCATACTAACAAGATAGGTGGCTCCAAAGTCGAACGCTTGAACACTTTGATCTAGATTTGTCCTTGGCATGTCAATCAGATATGATTTAACAAAACGCAAAAGAATACGAAGGGTTCAAGCTTGTGGTGGTCAGGGATTGTTGTCAAGATTGACCACGTGTCGGATGCGGCTCATCGGAAGATTGTTGATACTCCCTTGTAGAGAATATTTTCCTAACTTTTTATCTGCATGTGCACTTATTTGGAGGAATATAGTAATTGTAGAATTTTAGTTTTGTTGTGATTTTCTTTAAACTGAATGTGACACCATGAGCATGAGAATCACCCTTTTTGCGCACGTCTCCCTGAATAACCTGGCTGTGGTGAATAGCCCAAAAGTTGCATTCTGTACATGTTGGTTTGAAACTTTCTCTGTAATATAAACAATAGAAAGGCCTCATTGGTCTGGATAGCTAGGTTTTTAGCTTAGATAAATAAAAACAAATAGATATGAAACCAGCCAGTCAACCTGAACTGGCTAGCCTCATCAAATAGCCCAAATGTCGTGCTCTGTGCATGCTGGTGCACATATTTCTCTGTAATATAAATGATACAATAGCCCTGATTGTTCCTTCGTCTCTCATGCTGATGCCAGACCAGAGATGCCTGTCATGTCCAGTCCTTCACTATGGCGCATATAGTAATTGGTCCGTCGCCACATATCCATTCTTCATTTCATCTAAGACTATAGCTACTAATGTCAATCCACCGGCTAAGACACCAGCATATCTCCCTGAACTACGTGGCTGGGGCAAATAGCCCTAAAATTGTGTTCTGCACATGTTGGTGCGCAGCTTTCTCTGTAATGTAAACAATACACATACCCTCATTGGTCTTTGTCTCCCAGTAATGTCACACTGAGGCTAGATTCGAGACCCCTGGGTTAGCCAGGTCTTGATTTAAGAGCATATAGTAATTGGTCTCTCGCTACATATCCATTGTTTTATTCATAGATACAACTATGTACAACTTTACCTTTCTTTACTATTGTTTATAAGGATGAGTATGAGTTTTACACAGGAGCATTCAACATCAAATCATTGAAAACACTCGCCTTGATATCCGTTCACCATGACTGCTGTTTGCCTGGGCGTGATGCCTTGCCTTATTCAGTTTGTTCTGGACACACCTGCAAGGAACAGAACATTCCTTTGATGTCTCTAGATGTCTTTGATGCCGTCTCCATGACTGGTCTGGCGGTTGAATTTAGTGCCAGAGATGATCGAGTGTTGATAGTTTGGCGGGATTGTGCACGTGGCATGTGCTAAATTAGATTTGAAGCTGGTACCGTGTTTGTGCTCAGTTATCAGCTGTTCACTCAGCACCAGCCCTATCAGTCCAGTGGCTACTTTGGAAGCAGTTGTTCGAGGATGATGTACCTTGCATTAAATTAACATAACTAATTAGGCCCTCAATGTACTAACAATTGGCTCCCTCTGTGAAATCACCATCTAACAACAACATCTCAGTCAGTTGGTGGAGTACAATTGTAAGCGAGGTTTCCTAAGAAAGGCGACATTGAGCTCTAACTCATATTATTTTTAATCATGAAGGTAGATTCCTTGTACTTTTGGTGAAAGTAGCCTCAGCATTAGAAGGGTTAAGTATTGTACTGTATTGTATGTTCATTGACTATACGTAGTGATACAAAAGCATGTTAAATACAGAATTTTATGATAAACATCAAACATACAGTATTATAGTACCATTGGATATGCAGCTACTGTTGTTTGATCGTTCTGAAGAGTATGAATGACAAACCACCTTGCATTTTTCTCTGGAAGTCTTTTCTCAAAATGACAGAGCGGCCTCTGGATTTTAGTACTGCCAATTCCCCATTGTAAAACCCTTGGAGGATGGATCGTTTGGTGCAGCTTCTTACCATGTTGAAAGTGTACATGAAATAGATGTTGCACATTTGTTGACATTGCTGGACGTGTTGTTAAGAGGGGGGGGGGGCAGTGTAATATGTTACTTTATACTACTTGAAGTGGTGCCCAAAGGTTAGGTGTAACATGCACACCTTTCCAATGGTATATGTGATAACAAATAATGTAAGGTGTAACATGCACATCTTTCCCATAATATGTGTGTTACCAGATACTGTAAGGTATAAAATGCATGCCTTTCCCATGATGCGTGTGATAACAGATGATGTAAGGTGTACCATGTACACCTTTCCCATACTATGTGTTAACATATAATATAAGGTGTAATATGCACACCTTTCCTGTAATATGTGTGATAACTGATAATGTTAGGTGTAACATGCACACATTTCCTATAATATGTGTGATAACAGATAATGTTAGGTGTAACATGCACACCTTTCCCAACGTATGTGTGTTAACCGATAATGTAGCACAATGTTTATGTTGATCATTTAGATATGTTAAAAGGCAATGTTTTCAAGTGTACTTTCTGAATCCTTGACAGTTACGGGGTAGTCGTTAAAACTTTTCTCACTTCAAAATCGCATTTCGAGTAGTGTTTGCCTTTAAACGCTGTCAAAACATTATATGTAGAGAATGCACAGTACTGATCGTACCGTAGATCAATTGTAACTATTCGAGAAGAGAAGGGAATTTTCTACCTGGTTCTGGGTTTTTATCTCATTCCGATACGACCTGTCTTGTTGTTGAAAGTGACGTACAAACAATTTCCTTTCTTCTGTAAATTATTCAGTGCCTCATATCTTATATATTGTACAGCACAGGCATCTCATTGAATCTTTTGACGAAATTGTTTGGAATGCAGCATACCTGTTTCTTCTCCAATATTCTGCTTGCCTTTTAGAGAATTGTTGTCTGAATATCTCAGTATTGCTAATCTATACATACGAATTGTCTTCAGTCTGTGCTATATAATCATCATTTTTGCCCAGTTGCTAGACATTTGCCATCTGAAAAGCTGGTATACCTAAACAATCTAGAGTGCTTTTTAGGTAAACTACTTTCGGAAAATATATTCTATCCTCATCAGACTTCATCTTAACTTTCTATGGCCAGTATATTTCAAAATGCAGTCGAGTTAATTCTCATGTTCAATTTGCATATTACTTCAACTTCCGAGATGCTAGTCTCTTGACTGTAGGATATGTATTCATACCTCATAGCATAGCATGTATTCGGAAGTGGCCCATTGTATCTCTGATACACCGCGGTTTACAGCTACAGATAAGAAAACCGCATATGCGTCCGCAGGAAAGTTCTGTTTTAAGTCAGAGAAAGAATTTGAAGCAGTGTATTTGTAAGACAAAAGCCTCGCTGTTACCTTCACTTTAAGTCTCAGTACTACACTGCTTTTTGTCATTTCTCTATCACAAACTCACTCCACTTTGTTTAAGCAATTTATCATTTCATCAATTTATTGAAGATAGCAATACTGTAGATGGTATTGGTCTTTACATCACCTTCAATCGCTTATGACATATTTGAGGAAGATGATAATAATAATAGCAAAGATGATGATAATAATAATAATAATAATAATAAATAATAATTATGATAATAATTATAATGATAATAGTAATTATTATTATAATAATATGCTTTATAATAATGTTAGAAGAAAATGATAGAGTAAATGCTGTTAATTTTTTGATGAATTTGACCTTGAAATACGGTTTGATATGCATGCATAGCAGAAAGTTGCAAAACATCTTTAACTTTTGCTTGAGGTCCTCCAATTTGACAACATTGACGCCCTAATATAGTTACTTAAGGTTTTCTTCAGTAACATGACAAACGACATGACTTCACATATATTTCCAAATATAAGCGGTGCCATCAATATTCACTTACTTGTTACTAAAGGCGATTAGCTAAATTCTTTAATGTAAATTTGTGTCCTTTGTTCAGTTTGTTTAACGATTATTACGTCTTTAAGAACCATTAATAAGTTGATCTGATCAAGCGTTTATTATTCCACTGTTCTTTTATTGCGCTTATATTACTTTGCTTCATTAGAGCAGTGTTTTCTGTGGTATATTAAGGTAGGCTTGTTTATGGCTATTCTAATTGATATTTCATTACGTTGACATCTTCATCATTAGTTTTATGATTTGTTTATTTGAGTTAATGTACGTATATCTTTTGCCCTTGTGCGTATAGTCAATAACTATACAGTGCAATTCAAAACATACGTTCATAATAATTGAGCGAATATATACATGGGAAGTGAATACACAAGGGTTTCTACTATTTACTTGTTTGACAGGAAGGGCAGTAACTACGTCTATCTCGGAGTGATCAGACACGGCGATCAGTGGGTTTCTGAGAAGACGGGAGAAGCCGTTAACTATACTAACTGGTATAGTGCTATGAACACTTATTTCCCGACAGAATCTTCAAGCCACGACTGTGTTGTCATTCAACCAAGCACAAACTCTTGGCGTAATTACCTGTGTACTGGAACGTACTATGCAGTGTGCACGGCCGTCCCATCAAGTAAGTTCCGCATATTCCACGATTAGTGTTCATGACTCATTTGGCAAGGAATGTTTCAACAACTTGAACACGTGTATTTTACGTTATCAAAGGAAGACTCTTCTACTTCTTCGTCTTGGTCTTCTTCTTCGTCTTTCTCTTCTGCTACTTCCACTACTCTTACTACTACCACCACTACGACTACGACTACTACCACCACCACTACTACTACTACTACTACTACTACTACTACTACTACTACTACTACTACTACTACTACTACTACTACTACTACTACTACTACAAAACAACGTTACACTATTACTACAACTGCTGCTGCTATTGCTGTTTCTACTACTATTATTGCTACTACTACTACTACTACTTCTACTACTACCAATCAACGTTTACACTATTACTACAACTGCTGCTGCTGTTACTGCGTGCAGTTACTACTACTTCTACTATCACTGTTATTACTACTACTACTACTACTACTACTACTACTACTACTACTACTACTACTACTACTACTACTACTACTACAACTACTACTACTACTACTATTACT
The DNA here is from genome assembly GCA_963942565.1 of Maea johnstoni. Lineage (NCBI taxonomy): Eukaryota > Metazoa > Annelida > Polychaeta > Spionida > Magelonidae > Maea > Maea johnstoni. The sequence continues at coordinate 3,471,443 of OZ012687.1, read as the reverse complement.
GCTGCTGCTGCTACTGCTACTAGAATTATATCCCAAAATGGTAAAGAATCAGTTTTTTGGCTCTCTTTTTTCCTCTATGTAAAAAGTCTCTGGAATCTAGTATAACGAATTTACAGTAAATCAATCACACTTTTCACAAGGAATGAAATGAAAGGAAGAGCTCCGTTTCCAATTCTAATTTCCCTTGTAGTTATGCAACCTAGAAGGTAAAACGTATCTTTTCCAAAGTTATCAGAAAGTCAAAAGTAGAAATCAGAACAGAGTTAAATGATTGTCCTTGGTTCACTTCTTACGCTCCCAGGAGACGAAATGGTCACGTATGAGACAGATAAGGAAACCAGTCACTAAAGGTAACCACATAATAAGCTTTCATAGATAAACAATCGTTAAAATGGAGCCTAATTGTGTTTCTGGCTTACATTTGCTCATGAGAAATATATATTCTTTATTGGGATGCTTATGCGTTTTTTTTCTTTGTAGATGTATCATCTCCGCTTGTGGAAAGGCGAAACATATTTTAAGAGGAAAATCTAATTGTGTTTCACGCGTGCAAAAGCACAAAAAAAACTTTCCAGCGCATAATAACTGCATTTGTTTTAAATTTTCAGAACCCCGAAACATACTGATAAGCAATTTCTCTTTGTGCTTGTTTCTATGTTTCATGTTTTTCAGAACCCCGAAACATGCTTGCAAGCGGTTTCTATTTGTGTTTGTTTCGATGTTTTATGTTTTTCAGAAGCGCAAAACATACTTGCAAATGGTTTCAAATATATACTGTATAAACAATGACTTTATGCGTGTGATGTATACTTTTTCTAGTAGTCCTACACTCAATAATTGAGTTCAAGTACTTGTAAGAAAATTCTAATTACGATTTTTTTATATGATTTTAGAAGAACTGAAGATTCCCAGGCTTAAGTGGCTGGCGGTCTATGGGTGGTTCATTAATGGCTACAGCGTTCGCAACCTTGATTACGGCGATAGGTCCTATGCCATTCGTAAATGCCAAGACGAACCCGCATGCAAAAGCCTCACGTATTATTCACCTGGCGCAGGATACCTGAAATCTTTAGACATGACGATAAGCACAGCTCTTCAGTCAAGTAGCTCTTACGAGCATTTTCAGCCATATTATGAAGGTGAGTTTATACGTATATTGCATCACAGTTTGTATTTTGATTGACGATATTCGTTGTTGCAAAGGGCCTGTCCCAATAGCCGAGTGGTCTACGGCGTCGCCATTGGCTGTTCGCTGTCTCTCAACTGCTCGGGTTCAAAGTCTCGCCTGGGAATGTGAGACAGTTGCCAGTGACTTGGGGTAAGGCGTTGGTTTTCATGGGCACTCTGATTTCCTCCTCCACTTACAACCGGTAAGTCACGAGTAAGCCGCAACGTGCAGAAACGGCATCATATGATACAATTCCAATATAATTGCCACAAAATAATTCAAAGGATAGGAAACCAATGATTACAAAAAGGGAGCAGTTAAAGTATAATTAATAATAAGGAAAAGCGACTTTCACGAACGGGTATAAGAACTGTATTGGAACATCAGCATTTCTTCACTTATCACGCATTTTCTTTTCAAACTGACGATAGTCTGATCGATTGGTGCAAGAATTCATGTCTTCACTGTAGATTTTACGACATTTGAGACAATAAAAAGTACCTTGAGGTTAGGCCTTGTTCTGCCGGTTCTCTGGCAAGTCACGATTGAACCTATATATATATATATATATATATATATATATATATATATATATATATATATATATATATATATATATATATATATATATATATATATATATATATATATATATATATATATATATATATATATATATATATATATATATATATATATATATATATATATATATATATATATATATATATATATATATATATATATATATATATATATATTTTTTTTTTTATATATATATATAAATATATATATATATATATATATATATATATATATATATATATATATATATATATATATATATATATATATATACATATATATATATACATATATATATATACATATATATATATATATATATATATATATATATATATATATATATATATATATATATATATATATATATATATATATATATATATATATATATATATATATATATATATATATATATATATATATATATATATGTATATATATAAATATATATATATATATGTATATATATATATATATATATATATATATATATATATATACATATATATATATACATATATATATATATATATATATATATATATATATATATATATATATATATATATATATATATATATATATATATATATATATTTGGCAAAAAGTGAGGATAGCGAAAATTTCAAACTCGAATTAGATATTCTGGTAGTGTGTCCATTCTTACGACTATTGTTGCCCTTGTTCTTCCAGACCTGAATATAACCGCTCTTATTAGCGGTCCCAATGGTGTAAGGGATGAACAGCTTTCTGCCTCATCAACATATGACGAGCACTACCCAGCCAGCGGGGCCAGGCTCGACACGCCCTTCAAGCAGAGCGCAGTCTATGGGGGCTGGAGAGCCAGCAGCACCGGTGATGAACGCTTCCTAGTAAGTCCCGCTTTGTCTATTTTGATAATACTTCTTTTCACTATCGACAGTGTTATCGATAGTGTTACATTATCTTACTAATTCACTAATGCTAAGGACACCACGCTGCCAAGCATGGGGTCGCAGGTTTCCTTTAAGCAGGTTGGTCTGGTCGTTATATAGATGCTGTCTGTGGTGCCTCTGCAACTGAAATAAGCCCAGAGGATTATTTGCCAATAGGAGGGAATTTCTTCCAGGTACTTGGTTTCTTAATTTCGCCACGCTATGACCTAGGTTGTGGAGAGGGACACAAACATCTGGCACTATTTTTTATATTCTGCTGCTGTAGTATCTGCATGTCTCACGACATTAAAGCAAGTTGTTATTTTTCTTTAACTTAGACCAACTCGCTGACTATTCAGATGTAGGACTTTTGATAGACCTGCACATGCGTGCGACATCCGATTAAACCATTAACACCATTAACCCATTAAGGTGATGAGTACCATTGCAAGTTAGTTAAAAGGCCCGTCCCAAAACACACCTTATAGTAGCAAAATCATATTAATAGGTGTATCTCCAGGTTCCTGAGTTTTATCAACCGTCCTTATTTAACCCATATTCTATTTCATTTCAATATTTACAACTTCTCGCTCAAATGACATACTCTCATTACTTACGCATGTGATGGTCACTACAGGTTCACAGATACCCTAGGGATAGCATTGACTATGCCAAATAAGAAGTAATTTCGTTATTCTTTACTGGTAAAGGTTTTACAGGCCGTAACATTTGAGAAATTTAGTGAGATATCTTGTCTGTGGAGCCTATAATCCAGTGGTGGTTTAGCAAGGACAGGCCTGCTGATCCCTTGTGGGCATGGGACGAAAGACAGCTGTACAAAAACACACTTCAATGGTTGCGCGTCACAGTCAAAACAAAGCCGAGAGTCCGGTTTACTATAAATAGTTGAACATGTTTCCAGCGGTACGACCCTAATGTACTTGGTGTCAAGATCTCTCACTAAAATTTTCAATGTTATGGTCTGTAAAAATCTTTAGCGGTAAAGAATCAACTATTTACTTCTTATTGGGCATAGTCAATAATATCCTTAAAGTAAGTGAAACTGCAGCAAGCATCACCTGCGTAAGTAATGAGATTATGTCATTTGAGTGAAAAGTTGTAAATATTGAAATGAAACAGGATATGGGTTGAATACCGACAGTTGGCGATGGTAAGCTCTACCTTAGAGGTGCTAATTAAAAAGTCGTAGTTTTTCGTGTGTTGTCGTGATTTATCGCGGTTGTTCACAGTGTCTTAGGTTTTTGTAGGCAATGCTGCGAATTTAAAAAAAAGTTTTACATGTAAAACTTTTGGGTGCGACAAAAATTCTGTCGTAGGGAAGTATTTTTTGGCGAACATTGGCGTACATTGTCGAACATTGTCGTACATTGCTGAACATCGTATTGTAATATGTCGTACATAGTCGTATGTAATTGTACATATACGTACATTTGCGTACACTCATTAAAAGTACCGCTATAAACGTGACCCACTTCAGAATGAAAAATTAGATTATTGGCCAAAATGTATCATACAAAGCCACGAATTGACGGTGATTTCACTAGCATAATGCTGGTCTCCCACATACGAATTTAATGTGCAAACATACACGATATCAAGTGTACGCTTGAAGCCACGAATTGCCTACAAAATTGCTGTTTTTCTTCATTCGTGAGATATGCACGTTCAACTACGAAAGTAAACGACATCCCACGACAGCATGTACGATTGATGTACGACTGCAACATCAGATGTGCGATACTGTACGTTTTCTACTACAGTAAGTCGCAAGTCGCAATGAAGGTGCGTATGTATGCGAGTATGTGCGAATATGCACGACATAAACACGAATAAATACGTCATACATACGCATATATACGCCAGTTGTACGTCTACTTGCGACAATATTCGATTAATTACGAATATGTTCAAACTAAAAATGGAAAAAATTCGTAAGTACACTACGATATGTGGTAAATTCACCGTCAATTCGTGGCTTTGTATGATACATTTTGGCCAATAATCTATTTTTTCATTCTGAAGTAGGTCACGTTTATAGCGGTGCTTGCAGTGAGTGTACGCAAATGTACTTATAGGTACGATTACATACGACTATGTACGACATATTACAATACGATGTTCAACAATGTATGACAATGTACGCCAATGTTCGCCAAAAAATTCTTCCCTACGACAGAATTTTTGTCGCACCCAAAAATTTTACATGTAAAACCTTTTTTTAAATTCGCAGCATTGCCTACGAAAACCTAAGACTCACTGCGAACAACCGCGATAAATCATGACAACACACGAAAAACTACGACTTTTTAATTCGCACCTTGTCGCACCTTAAAATTCGTATGTGGGAGACCAGCATAAGGAATCCTTGTGCTAACGTTTTCGTAATGCGGTGCCATATACGAGATGTTTTATGCTGCTCTCCCACATTCGAATCTAATGTGCGAACACACACGATCTCAAATCTACGATTAAAGCCACGAATTGGCTATAAATTGGTGTTTTCCACATTCGTTAGATATGTACGTTCAACCACTTTCGTAGGTTGTTGTACCTTGTCGAACATTTGATTAGTGTACGAAAATGTACGTCAATGTACGACAACATACGACAATGTACAACATGTTGCGACAGCATATTCGACAATGTACAACAATGTTCGCCAAAAAATATTTTTTGTCGCACCCAAAAGTTTTAAACTTTTTTTTTAAATATGCAGCATTGCCTACGAAAACCTAAGACTGACGGCGAACAACCACGATACATCACGACAACACTCCAATAACTACGACTCTTTAATTCGCACCTTGTCGCACCTTAACATTCGTATGTGGGAGAGCAGCATTAGGTAGAATACGGTCCAGACATTAATACTCTAAAGCTGTTTGAAAATTTACAACTATATATACCTAAGATGCATGAATTCTTTAGCTGAATATGCACGGGGATCCACCTTAAATGCATACTAGGCAAATAAATCCAAATTGATCAAATTGTTATAAAATTAATTGTACAATTATCTAAATAAATATTAATAAAAACAATGATCGCCATCTTTTTGAAAGTAATATGACCAAAAAATTTCTCATAATTACTTAAGACATACAAAACTTTTGGGCTTTCTCTTGTCTATTTTACGTTGCAAGGAAATCACGAGAAAAGAGCCAAATGATCATTTTTCAAACTACATATTAGTCCCTGGGACTGACCCGCCTTTTTGTTTCATTTCATGACGGAATAGGTA
>OZ012687.1:3436828-3462811 GCA_963942565.1 Maea johnstoni | reverse complement strand
ATATATATATATATATATATATATATATATATATATATATATATATATATATATATATATATATATATATATATATATATATATATATATATATATATATATATATATATTATATATATATATATATATATATATATATATATATATATATATATATATGTATATATATATATATATATGTATATATATATATATATATATATATATATATATATATATATATATATATATATATATATATATATATATATATATATATATATATATATATATATTTATATATATATATATATATATATATATATATATATATATATATATATATATATGTATATATAAATATATATATATATATAAATATGTATAAATAATTATATATATATATATATATATATATTTATATATATATATATATATATAAATATATATATATATATATATATATATATATATATATATATATATATATATATATATATATATATATATATATATATATATATATATATATATATTTATGTATATCATTATATTATTTCGAGATTCCCTATTTACAAGTTTTAAAGGCAATGCCATTTATTCTGGATGCTTAATTAAATAACGACTATATGCAATCCTGTGGCCATTCTGACACGTTTTCTCCTAATAATGACTTTTTGAGGTCAACCAGGTCTTCAGAAGCCCACAAACATATCCTTCCAATATGATGTACTAACCCAGTGTTGCCCAGTAGTAGGAGATTTCACCGTCTTCCAGTGCTTTCCATTACTTGAAGTCAACACGTAGTAGGCAGTAATCCTGCCATGGCCGCCGTCTCCGGCTACGCCCTGTAGAACTGTGCGCGTTACCCGCATTGGGCGTAGGAAGTCCACCTATAAACGGATACAATATCTGGTAACAGTATTTAAGTGCTTTTTAATGAAATATTTGCTTTTTAAAGGTATTATATTTCAAAAATAAATACATGAACGTGAACGAAAACTGATAGCAACTTTTTTCTTTTCTTTTTCTATTTGAAATCTATTTGGAGATGTAAACGTACCTATATCATATATCAAGCTTTGGTGGAAATATGCGCCTTAGTTGGTAAGCGCAGTATTAGAGATTCAGAGCGAGGGCTGTCTCGGTTTATGTATAACCTGAAGCAATACTGTATGCAATATCTAGTTGTGAATAATAGAAATGTAATAGAAAGGTTCTATATTATGCCAAACAGTGTCAGTTAGCATGTTGTAACGCGTTCCTGTATCACAAAATAGCGACAATCCTATTGCTACCGTATTGATGCACGTTGAGTACCCGTAGTTCGTATATCCTTTGGAGAAATGGGATCGCTCTGGTCTCTTGCTTTTGAATACGCTTTAAATATCCCTTAATGGGCAAGGAGGGGGATAATAATGATATGTTCCTTTATTAGATGATAATATACTATTAGTTATCAACTTTTTTGGAGTATGATACAACTTATATCTCGCAATCAGAGGGCTGTATCACCCGAGGCGCAGCTGAGGGTGATACAGCCCTCTACTAGCTGATTGCGAGATATAAGTTGTATCATACTCCAAAACAGTTGATAACGAATTTATCTCATGATTGCCTCCTCGACCTCTGCATAGGTAATAAAAATGAACATACATACATACATACAAATACTGGGAGGTTAATATAGGATTCTGGGAGGTTAATACAACTTCATATCACATGCCAATTGACCAATAAAAAGCCTAGAATTTTGCCAATCATGAGATAAGGTAAATTAAGTACATGGTAATGATCGGCTAAATGTAAACTACCTTTAGCATTTTTCCAACATATTGAAATACTGACTAATGTTGTATTGCTAATTTGAAAAATATTCATAGAAAAAGCACAGATATTTCGGCGGGAAATGTTATGAATTATTTCAAGGTATACCACAATCCTTACTTTATACCTCAAAGGGCTCCCTGTTCTTATCTATGTGTGTAATCAGGGTAGTTAGATGTGCTTAATTCTACTGCAGTATTTAACCAGGAATCACAATTTCTATTACAATATGTTTCCACGCGTAAATGGCCCGGGGCTGAGATAATTTGTATTGCAGTATAAGATTTCTGGTGGCCGACCGGCGAGGTATGGTTAAAAATTGAACAACTCGTTGGGGTGAGATTAACTTACTAATGAACCTCAATATCAGTATTACAGATCTCGGTGAATGATTACATAATTAAAATCAAAGAAACGTATTTCTTCATTTTTCAAAAGATATGAATCATAAATATTAGCATAGAAATATTTCAAAGGCTATTCTTCACATGCTATCCGATATGTAGCAGAGCTGAAATAAAATTGTGCTCATTCAAAGTGCCAACTATCGAGATCGGTGACACTGAAACACATCTATATTATTACGCATATTTGTTCCTGTTCTTAATTCGGATAACCTACCTATTCCGTCATGAAATGAAACAAAAAGGCGGGTCAGTACCAGGGACTAATATGTAGTTTGGAAAATGGTCATTTTTCCGTGATTTTCTTGCAACGTAAAATAGGCAAGAGAAAGCCCATCAGGTTTCCCCGCCACTGTGCTGCATATATGGCAAAGCAGCAAGACTTGTATTATATTGGAATATTTCCAAAACATAATGTATAGTGTCAGAACATTTGTATATCAGTTTACTTTCAAAAAGGTGGCGATCATTGTTTTTATTAATTAGAAATAGTCGTAGAATTCATTTTATAACAATTTGATTAATTTGGATTTATTTGCCAAGAAGGCATTTTAGGTGATGGGTACCATTGCAAGCGAGTTAAAAGCCCCATCCCAAAACACACCTCACATCAGCATAATCATATGACAAGGTGTATATACAGGTTCCAGAGTGTTATCAGGGAGAGAATATCATAGTCAGCTGTCTGTAGTCAACCCATATTCTAATTCATTTCAATATTTACAACTTTTCACTCAAATGACAAAATCTCATTACTTACGCAGGTGATGGTCACTACAGGTTCACAGTTACCTTAGGGACATCATTGACTATGCCCAATAAGAAGTATTTTTTTAATCTTTTACTGCTAAAGATTTTTACAGGCCATAACATTTAAAGTTTTAGTGAGATATCTCGTGTGTGGAGGCATGGGAACCCCTTTGATAGTAGTGGACATACCTCGCTGATCACTTCTGAGCACTTGAAACAAAGGACAGTTGCACAAAGATACACCTCGACGATCTCAAGACAATGGCTTGTGGTCAGGATGCTATAAATAGGTGCTAGCTATAAGCACCTGAGGTTACCAAGTGTAGTTGGTGTGGAGATTTCTAACTAAAATTTTCAACGTTATGGCCTGTAAAAATCTTCAGCAGTAAAAAATCAAAAAAATACTTTTTATTGGGCATAGTCAATGATATCCCTAAAATAACTCTGAACCTGCAGTTACCATCGCCTGCGTAATTAATGAGAATATGTCATTTGAAAAAAAGTTGTAAATTTTGAAATTAAGCAGAATATGGATTGAATAATGACAGTTGGCGATGGTATTCTCTACCTGATAACACTCAGGAACCTGGAGATACACCTAGTTATAGGATTATGCTGCTTTGAGGTGTGTTTTGGGACCGGGCTTTTAACTGGTTTGCATAGGTACCCATCACCTTAAGGTCGATCCCTAGGCATATTCAGCTAACAAATCCATGTATCTTAAGCACAAATAAATGTAAATTAGCATACAGCTTTAGAATATTATTATATTATTGTCGGGACCGTATCCTACCCAAAACATCTCGTATATGGCAGCTCTTTTACTAATACGTTGGCACGGAGACCCCCTTATTAAACTATTTGTTTGAAAGTCATTATAAAGGGAAACTTTCTGCAAAGTTTGAAGAAAATGGCAGTGTCAGAAGTAAATGCATCCTTAATAGGCTTAACGGGTTAATGGTATAAATAGTTTAATTGTATGCCGCACGCATGCGCAGGTCTATTAAAAGTCCTACATCTGAATAATCAGCTTGTCCGTCTAAGTTAAAGAAAAATAACAACTGGTTTTAATATCGTGAGACATGCAGATACTACAGTAGCAAAATATAACAAATAGTGGCAGCTGTTTATGTCACTATCAACAGCTGAGGTCATAGCGATGAAATAGAAACCCAGAACCTGGCAGATATTCCCTCCTAATGGCAAATAATCCCATGGGCTATTTCAGTTGCAGACGCACCACATGCAGCATTCCACAATACCGCACACCTATCTAACGACCGGACCAACCTGCTTAAAGGAAGCTTGCGACCTCATGCTTGGTAGCCTGGTGTCCAATAGTAAATTAGAAAGATAATGTAACACTATCAACAACACTGTTGATAGTGAAAAGAAGTATTATCAAAATAGACAAAGCGGGACTTACTTGGAAGCGTTCATGACCGGTGCTGCTGGCTCTCCAGCCCCCATAGACGACTGCGCTCTGGTTGAAGGGCATGTCGAGCCTGGCCCCGCTGGCTGGGTAGTGCTCGTCATATGTTGATGAGGCAGAAAGCTGCTCATCCCTTACACCATTGGGACCGCTAATAAGAGCGGCTATATTCAGGTCTGGAAAACAAGGGTAACACTAGTCGTAAGAGTAGACACACTAACAAAATATCCAATTCGTGTTTGAACTTTTTAGCTATCCTCACTTTTTGCCATATATATAGGTTTAGTCGTGACTTGCCTGAGTACCGGCAAAACAAGGGCAAATCTCAGGGCACTCCTATCTGTCTCAAATGTCATGAGATGGAATCTACAATGAAGACAGTGCATCAGTCAACCAGACTATCATCAGTTTGCAAAGAAAATGTGTGATAAGTGAAGAAATGCTGATGTGCCAGTACAGTTTTTATACCTGTTGGTGAAAGTCCCCCTTCCTTATTAACTCCTTTGCTACACGGAGCGCTATTAGGCGCTCATCGAGTGCACCAGCTTATCCTCGGGAGCCCCTAATGTCTCTCACCTGGCTGATGTGCCAGTCCTGTGGAGCGCCTAATAGCCCTTGCCCAATGGCTGCCACCAGAAAGCATGTCGCTGTTGCAATCGTCAGAAATAAGCTATAAAAGGTAAGTTTTATTATAATAAAATTGATTTATATTTTGAGACATTTGGGTGATGTTTATTTTATTTTAGGTCATAGAATTTGTGATTGAAGACCGCACACGGCTGTGTGAAGCTAGCAATCTTTTGCTGCACTGTACACAGCTCCCAGGAGCCATACATAGTGCAGCAAAACGAACCTTTTTCATCAGAACTTCGCTATCAAAGTTAATTTTTACTTCACGACAGATACAGTCATATAGGGGAGATGTTTGGGAGACATAACTTTTATTTCAGGTTCAAAAATAGTGTTCAAATGCCACACATGGCCGTGTAAACATAGGGACGTTTTGCTGTACTGTATACAGCTTGTATCTTGGAACCCTCAAGATTTATATGGTTTGAAAAAGCAGACTCTGGACATTCCTTCTATGTTACTGTGCACTTTGGAAGTGCAAAAACAATGGCAAAAAGTTGCGGGAACTTTTCACCATAAGAATCTTACACTGGTGTTTTCTGCCCATGAAATGAAATGCAACAAATAAAATTACTTTGTATTTCTTGTTATTGCTTCAATGTAAGCCCTTTATCATTGTTTATTTTTTCTTGGAAACCAACATTCCAATCAAAAATATGTGAAGATGTTTGATTGGTTTCCAGGTGACTTCCTGGAAACCTGTCAACAAACAAGTGCTTTTCTACATGCAGTTCATTCTGCATGTTGAACACAGGAAAACTGACAAAAATGGCAAGAAATGTGTATGCTGAATGGGATTCAGATGATGACTTGCCTTTAAACATTAATAATCAGTGGGTTTCTGATGATGAAGTTCCTGTGGTTGAAGGGCATAGAAACGATGATAATGATGTTGATGGAAATGGTACAAATCTTCCTAAAGACATGGAGAATATGTGGACCGCTAATGTGACAGACTCGATTCGTGTACAGAATTTCACCAGGATTGTTGGACCCATATTCTGTTGGCAGACAAAAAAAAAGCTGGATTTTTCTAGGTGGATATTTCCAATGGACATGCTTGTGCAGATCTCAGCGAAAACAAACCAATATGCCGCTGAATCACAGCAGAAAAGTCATATGAAGTTTTAGGAAATACATATATTACTTCCTGTTGGACATTTGCATCATCAATGCATTCCGCTTGATGAAAATGTCCCCAAATCACGTGCTGACATCCAAGATGTCAAACACATGAGCAGCTAAAATGTTTGTTGAAAATTGGCGACGCAGTTGACTGGACAGCATAGTGCAAACAGGAAGAGATTTGTGGTAAACATTGACCACGCTGGCCATGGGCTCCAGAAAATTGAGAAGAATCGGTGCAAACAGTAGTTGAAGAGCAAGATTCGATGCGAAATTTCAATTGGATATGAGGAGTGCCAGACAAATCTCTGCCTGGAATGTTCAAACCCTGGCATCGGGTCATTTGTTAGACATTTGCCAGCACTAAATACATCAGAACACCAACAACTGCCCTGAATTATGGATTTAGGAAAAAGAAAAACACTGATACACTGTTTTAAAGTTAAAGTTTACTGAACTTTATTGAACTGAACAAAGCTTAAAAAAAACACAACTTCGCCATGACATAAACTTCATCATAAACTCTTCCATAATGGTCTTTAAAAACTAAAATTTGGATATCAGAATGGTAAACATGATACTATTATAGAAAATGCTATATTAAAACATTTTCTACACTTACGGCAAGTTTTTATATTATTTTTTCAAAGAGAAATACCAAATTTAGCACTTTGCAGCAATTGTTGCCAAGTGCCCGGGGCATAAGGCCCAAAATAGCTCTGAGGGCCTGGCCAACAGATGGCTCCAATAGTTTAAGAGTTAACTATACTTTCGCTAATCCCTTTTGTTAATTATTGGTTTCATATCCTTTGTAACATATTTTGTGGCTATCATATTGGAATTGCATTTATCATGCTGTTTTCGCGGCTAAGTTGGTTGTAAGTGGAGGAAGAAATCAAGGTTCCTATGAAAACCAACGCCTTGCCCCAAGTTACTAGCAACTGTCTCACATCCATAGGCCAGAGTTTGAACCGAAACATTTGAGAGACAGGGAGCAACCAGTGGCAACGCCATAGACCACTCGGCTATCGGGGCAGGCCCTTTTCAACAATGAATATCGTGAATCAAAATACATAGTGTGATGCAATATACAGATATACTAACCTTCATAATAAGGCTGGAAATGTTCGTAAGATGCGGTACCTTTCACAAGAGGTCTAGTCGTCATGTCTATAGTTTTCAGGTATCCTACGCCATTTGTAAAATACGTGAGGCTTTTGCATGCGGGTTCGTCTTGGCATTTCCGAATGGCATAGGATCTATCGCCATAATCAAGTGTGCGTACTTGGTAGCCTGAAATGTACCACGCTAAGGTGGCCAGCCATTTTAGCCTGGGAATCTTCAGTTCTTCTAAAATCATAGAAAAAATCGCAATTAGAATTTTCTTACAAGTACTTGAACTCAGAATATACTGAATGAATAAACCGTTATTACGTATAGAATTACTAGAAAAAGCATAGATTACTCACAAAAATTCATAGTATGTACCGTATATATTTGAAACCATTTGCAAGTATGTTTTGTGCTTCTGAAATACATAAAACATCGAAACAAACACAAATATAAACCAGATACAAGCATGTTTCGGGGTTCTGAAATAGCATAAGACATCGAAACAGACACATAGCAAAAAAAACGCAAAAGCATCATAATAAAAAGTATATTTTTCTCACGAGCAATTGTAAATCATACAAAGAAATGCAATTAGGCTCCATTTAAATGTGTGTTTACCTATGAAAGCTTATCATGTGGTTACCTTTGGTGACTGTTTTCGATTGTCCCATACGTGGCCATTTCTGTTGTAAGTATATATTCTGATGAAGAATACATTTTGAGCATCTAAAACGTTCCCTCTTCAGGGTGTGTAAGAAGTCGAGAGGAGTGAACTAAGGACAATCATTTGTCGCATCATTGCTCTGGTCTGATTTCTTCTTTTGACTTTCTGATAACTTTGGAAAAGATACGTTTTACCTTCTAGGTTGCATAACTACAATGGAAATTAAAATTGGAAACGGAGCTCTTCCTTTCATTTCATTCCTTGTAATAAGTGTGATTGATTTTCAGTGAATCCGTTGTGACTTAGGTTCCAGAAACTTTTTACAGAGAGGAAATAGAGAGCCACAAAACTGATCCTTTATCATTTTGGCATATAATTCTAGTAGTAGCAGCGGCAGCAGCAGCAGCAGCAGCAGTAGCAGTAGTAGTAGTAGTAGTAGTAGTAGTAGTAGTAGTAGTAGTAGTAGTAGTAGAAGTAGTAGTAGTTACAGCAGCAGTAGTTGTAGTAATAGTGTAAACGTTGTTTTGTAGTAGTAGTAGTAGTAGTAGTAGTAGTAGTAGTAGTAGTAGTAGTAGTAGTAGAAGTAGTAGCAGAAGAGGGAGACGAAGAAGAAGACCAAGACGAAGAAGTAGAAGAGTCTTTGATAAAGTAAAATACATGTGTTCAAATTGTTGAAACTTTCCTTGCCAAATGAGTCATCAATATGAGGAACTTACTTGATGGGACGGCTGTGCACACGGCATAGCGCAAATCAGTACACAGGTAATTACGCCAAGAGTTTGTGCTTGGTTGAATGAAAACACAGTCGTGGCCTGAAGTTTCTGTCGGGAAATAATTGTTCCTAGCACTAAACCAGTTAGTATAATTTACGGCTTGTCCCGTCCTCTCAGAAACCCACTGATCGCCAAGTCTGACCACTCCGATATTGATGTAGGTACTGCCCTTCCTGTCAAACAAGTAAATATAAGAAACCCTTGTGTATTCGCTCCCAATGTATTTATTAGCTTAATTAACGAACGTATGTTGTTTATTGTACTGTATATCTATTGACTGTCCGTCCAAGGACAAAAGACATACATACATAAACTCAAATAAACAAATTATACAAATAATGATAAAGCAGTCAAAGTATTAAAATATTAATTACCTAGCATACCGTAGAAAACACTGCTCTAATGAATAAGATTAATATAAACTAATGACAGAACAGTTGAATACTAAAAGCTTGATCATATCAACTTAGTAATGGTGCTTAAATACTTGATGATTGTTAAACAAACTAAACAAATTACACAAATTCAAATTAAAGATTTTAGCCCATCGCCGTTAGTAACAAGCAAGTGAATATTGATGGCACAGCTAATATTGGAAAATAGATGTGATGTCGTGTCGTTATTATATTGAGGCTTCAATGCTGTCAAATTGGCTGATCTCAAGCAAAAGTTAAACATGTTATGCAACTTCCTGCTATGCATGCATATCAGACCGTATTTCAAGGTCACAATCGTCAAAAGATAATCCCAATTGATATTTAAAATTTTCAATTATCAGTATTATAAAGCATATTATTATCGTTATTATTATCATTATTACTTATATTATTATTATTAGTAGTAGTAGTAGTAGTAGTAGTAGTAGTAGTAGTAGTAGTAGTAGTAGTAGTAGTAGTAGTAGTAGTAGTGGTAGTAGTAGTAGTAGTAGTAGTAGTAGTATTGAATATGATTTAGGCTGTTGAAATCGACGTAAAAACCAATTCCTTTTATTGTTATCTTCAATAAATTGATGAAATGATGAATTGCTCAAACTATGTGCAGTGGGTTTGTAATAAAGAAAGGACAAGAAGCAGTGTATTAGTGAGAAATAAAGCTAACAGCGAAGCTTTGGTCTTACTAATACACTGCTTAAAATTCTTTCTCTGGCTTAAAACAAAGCATAAGTGGGGCCGCATATGAGGTCTGGTCTGGAGCCGCAAACCACATTGTATTAGGAATACAATGGGCCACCTTTGAGTACATGCTACGCTGGGAGCTATGAATACATATCCTACTGTCAAGGGACTCGTAGCTAGGAAATTTTAATTATATGCAAATTGAACCTGTGACATCACTCGACTGCATTTTGAAATCTACTGGCCACAGAAAGTTAACATGGAGTCTGATGAGGAATTGAAAGTGTTCTCCGGAAGTAGTTTACCTCAAAAGCAATCAACATTGTTTAGGTATACCAGATTTTCAGATGTCAAATGTTTAGAAACTGAGCTAAAATGTTGATTATATAGTACAGGCTGAAGATATTTCTAATGGAAAGATTATCAAGGCTGTGAGATTTAGACAACCACTCTCTGAAAAGCAAGTAGAATATAGGAGAAGAAACAGGTATGCTGCATTCTCAACAATTTTGTCAAAAGATTCAATGAGATGCCTTTGCTGTGCAATATATAGAATATGAGGCACTGAATAATTTGCGGGAGAAAGGTAATTGTTTCTACATCACTTCTAACAGCTTAGGTCATATTGGGATGAGATAGAAACCCAGAACAAGGTAGAAGAATTCCCTTCTCTTCTCAAATAGTTCCAATGGATCTATGGTACTATCAGCACTGTGCATTCTCTACATTTAATGCATGCTGAACTTAAAAGGGACCCCTGTGATAATGTTTTGACATCACTTAAATGCAACACTGCACGAAATGTGACTCAATGTAAGAAAAGATTGAACGCCTACTCCGTTACTATTAAGGTGTTCAGAAAGTACTTTAAAGAACAACGTGCCTTTTAACGTATTTAAATGATCAACATAAACATTGTGCTACATTCTCGGTTAGCACACATATGTTGGGAAAGGTGCGCATGTTACACTTAACATTATCTGTTATCACATATCATGGGAGAGGTGTGCGCGTGCATATTACTCCTAAAATTATCTGTTAACAAATATTATGGGAAAGGTGTGCATGTTGCACCTAGCACTATCTGTTAATACGTATTAAGGGAAAGGTGTGCATGTTACACCTTACATTTGGACACCACTTCAGGTAACATATAACCTCCCCTGATATTACATCCGGCGATGTTAACAACTGTATAAACATATATTTTGTGTGCACTTTCAACATGTTAGAAAGCTGCACCAAACGATCCATCTACCAAGAGTTTTACAATGGGGAAGTGGCAGTACTAAAATCCAGATCCCTGATAGGCAGCACCTAGAATTAGTTGCACAAGGGCTGCCTGTGATGGGAGAATGCTCTCCAAACAAGTCCTGCAAAGTGGGACTGGGATAAGAACAATTCGATACGGAATTTGGAATTTCGTTTTTCGTCACGTTTATGCCAATTGTGGCTAATTCGTGACTAGTCAGTTGTAAGTAGTGGAGGAAACCAGAGTACCCGGCGAAAAACCACCACTAAAACCCCAAGTCACTGGCAAATTTCTCACATGCCTAGGCCGGGATTCGAACCCATGCAGTGGTGAGAAACAGCGTGCAGTCAGTGGCGGCGCCTTAGACCACATGGCCGTCAGAGCAGATACGTAAATCCTTTTTGGACAAATGTGGGATGAATTATGAACGCATTCACTGCAAGTGTAGAAAAGCATGCAGATGCCAGTATAAATGTTATAGTGGTAGTCTCAATTGCACAGGACTTTGTGAATGTGGAGGACACTGTTCTCAAGAGTAAAAAGGAAACATGTTAGAATCATGAATTCTTACTCTGATGATTCCAGTTTTAAAAGCAGTGAAATGATAGAAAATTAGACCCTTCATCAAGCAAGGTTGTAAATAATATACAAGCCTCATCTTGTTATGTAATTAGAAAGGTATTCTGAAAATCGCTCCACCATACCCCTCTCTTTTTTGAAATATTTTTTCATGTTTTACCCTCAACTCATCAACCATGGAAGAGAACTTTTCTATAACTGCATTGTAGCATTGTTCTGCCATTC
Source organism: Maea johnstoni (assembly GCA_963942565.1). Classification (NCBI taxonomy): domain Eukaryota; kingdom Metazoa; phylum Annelida; class Polychaeta; order Spionida; family Magelonidae; genus Maea; species Maea johnstoni. Next base: position 3,450,943 of record OZ012687.1, on the reverse strand, counting down.
ATAGTCAGTACTTGTAATGCGTAAATGTTAAGATTGGTAATTTCTCAAATATAATGTCGAATGATGATTAAAATAGGCTATCAGGGGCTATTATTTAATCATTTAAAGTAACAAATACGTTACTGAGTACTCACATTCAAGGATTCATTTTTAGTGAAGTGCTAGCTTTTGGACATTTTTGCCTCATTTAACCCCAACAATGTATTGTTTATATTACATATGACATTATTATTGATACTACTCTATCTGCATTCATATCCATAAGGAAATCTATGTTGCAAATTTGATTCATCCCACAAATAAATGAATGTTTTTCTTTGACAAATCACAAAAAATGTCTATTAATGGCCTATAATGGCCCAAATATAGGTCATAGGGGTGACCTACAGCCTGTGTTCCCTTCCAACTTCTATAAGAATTCCCTAAAACTTTAATTGTTCAAGGTTTCATGCTTCAACTTAAAATTGATGAATGTCTTTATTTGTAAAATCTTTAAAAATGTTTGTTTCTGACCAATATTAGCCTAAAATCACCCAAAATAGGTTGTATGGGTAACTAACAACCAGTGTCCCCTTCCAATATTCATAAGCATTCCGTAAACCATACTTGTACCAAGTTTCATTACTCTACCAAGTTCAATGAAGGTCTTTATTTGCAAAATCACCAGAAATGTCCTTTTTGGCCTTAAATGGCCCAAAAATAGGTCATAGCAATGACCTACAGCCCGTGTCTCTTTGCAATGTTTATAAGCATTCCTTAAACCATAATTTACCAGGTTTCATGCTTCTTCCCAGATCAATGAAAAATTGTATACGCAAAATCACCAAAAATGTCTGTTTTGACCTATAATGGCATAAAAATAGCGTGTGTCCCCTCGCAGTTTCTATTAGCATTCCTTAAACTATAATTTTACCAAGTTTCATGCTTCTACCCCAAAGTACACAATTTTTTGCTGAGCCTCCCTACTACTAAGCCCTATCATGTTGGTATTAATTGGAAAGCTCTTGCTGAGTACTCTCAGTTTCAATCATGTTATAGGTTTTTCGCATAATTTTGTATTCACAAATAAGCCACCAGTAGCATAAGAGTTAAATGTGGTAGAAAAGATGGAGAGTTCCCATCCAGTTAATATCATTTATCTTACCGCGTTTCATTATCCATCTATTGCCTAACTGTTACACTCTATTTTTGCATCTTGCTCATTACTATTGCTAACGTAGAATGCCAGCTAGCATTTCAGGATTTAAACCTTGTCCTTATTACCATATGACGAAAAGTATACCCTGTAAAACTTTGGATTGTGTATATGATTTGACAAATAATGAGATATTCTGATAAAAAAGCAATATTTTTAGAAATACTTCATTTCAGTTGGGTTTAACATTCCATCTTCAAAAATCTATTGAATAATTCTGTCAATGTCTAGTCGGATTCAAATTTTTAGGCTATGTACCATTATCAACAATCCGTACCATGCGCAGTGCGCATGCTCATATGACGTAGCAGACTCGGTAGCTGCCGTCCAATTTACTAAACTAAAATGGTAGTAGAATTTTACTGGAAACGTATTTCTGAGGATTCGGTTTATAGAAATAGACAATTTCACCTTGATATTGTATCTTTGAATACTTATGAATGTTTACAAATAAAAAAATTAAATAAAAAACGATTCATTTACTTCCTTTTTCACTTTTAAAAGAACTGTTTTTGGTAAAAAATTCCCTTCTTTAAGTCATTTAAAGGATAGGAAAATGCCCTAAAACACTGATTTCAACCCCTTTTTTGACAAACATATAAAGGTGGCACCAAGCGATTTCACCCGGAACGTGCAAGTAGACATCTTTGGCTGTATGATTCAATAGAAATTAAGGTGATTACTGAAAGTCGGCCCGCATCCATTTTTTCACTTGAAAATTTGTTGTTTTAGTGTTTTGCTAGATTACCAAAGACGATTGTTTCATCGTGTTTGTGCGATTGTTAGCTCACATTTCCGACAGTTTACCAGTTTGTCGGCAACTACCGACATACAGCATTCGCAATTGAATTAGCCCGTTCACATGCACTTTGAAAATATACCCAACCATGAATTACAAATAATCATAATTACATATAATTAAGGAATTTTCCAAAATGAATCATGATTATTCATTATTCAGCCTAATAGGAATATTTAGATTCGTTAAGAAATATTTATTTGTCATTATATATGTCGCGGAGGGGCAAAAGTTATGCATATAGTATTATATGTGCCCATCTATGTTCACATAGTCGAGAATTTGAAATAGTAATTGGTCTTACACAGATGGATTTCAATTCTAGTAGATTGTGTCTATCCGCCTGAGTGATTGGGGACGTAATTCACGCGCGTATTTAGTTGTCCCGCATTGGCTAACGAGGTGTTAGTAGGCGTGGCCTTGCTTACTGCAGCGCGAACCTAGCGGAGGGGCCCTCGTTACTATGACCGGGAAAGTCGATAATGACACTCCAGTGGACCTGGTTCTATTATCCCATTTTGGTGTACATGATATAATTTCAAATATTGTAAGATTTGGTAAATAAATATACTACTACTACTACTACTACTACTACTTCTTCTTCTTACCTTATCATTAGACCTGAAATGAAGGCGCTTAGTTCAAAGCCAGGGACTACTAAACCACCTTCTCCGAACCAACCATCCTTTTTGCAAATTTCCTTGGCTTCAACTCTAGTCCACTTTCCTGAGAGTTCCCGGATGCATTCTCCGTCGAAAAGAAAATATTGCGGGGGACACACTTCCGCTTTCTCCCCATATAGTTCAATGCGCATGCACCTTGGCGTACAAGAAGATTCAGTGTCGTCTGTGGTTTCATTGATTGCTTTGGTTGTATTGGTTGCATCGGTAGGGGCAGGGAAGGGTGGTGGGGTAGCAGGGTGAATCCTCACATAGCGTGCACGGATTGGTATAAAAAGACTATGGTTATACATAGCAGTCGACTCTATATCCCACGGTTCTTCAAGTACCTATGAAAATAGAGAGCTTAAGGATACATGGAGTCACTACCTTGATCAGTAGGCGACCACGTTTGGATGGCCACCACTTGTGCCATATTGGTCAAACATAACTACTATATAGGCATGACTAAAACGATAAACAAATGTAACCTGTAATCACAATTTAACAAATAGCAAAGAGAGACATGTACAATTAAGACAATACGTATTCAATCGCTGCTGCACTCGTTGCTCTCTCTGTGCTTTATCTCATATATTATACATTATTTTCATGTTATATTGAGCTAATTATCATACACACTAGTTCTGACGTGAATAAACGTTATTCCAATGAGTGAACGAATATGTGCACTGTTATCTCCGCTCCCTCAACGGCTTTACGAAAATGATCAATACAATGTTGGTCATTTAGAGTTCTCAAAACACTTCAACTCCGAAAGGTACTGAACAAGGGATCTCGGCGCCGACTTATGGGCATGTTAAATGGGTATCTTTCTCTGCTAGTCAGTGGAGATCTCAAGTAAAGAAGTGTAGATTAATTTGGTGTTGGCACACTCCAACTGTAATCCGTTACTAAACATTTGAAACAATTTTACAAAATATTTGAAGGTAAGTTCTTGGTAGTGTTCAGATAAATATTTCTCTCTCAAGTACTTATAAATCTATGCTTGAACTTGAGGGATTTAACCAAATCTGGCAGGCTATTTTGGCCGCTGCAAATATTAACCTGCTTAATTAACGACGTTGGAGTGTACACGTGTGTTGTTCGATATTTTGCTGTTTGATATTTTGATTCAGTAACGAAAACGATTGCGCATGTACTTAAACATATTCACCAGTTTTTTTGGAGAAGGCCTCACAACTTGGTTCGTATTCACACGTAGGACACAACCCCTCTTTATATATATATATATAGAATTTGGAATTTGATTATTTTCGTGTTTTTTGCCACAACCAGGCCAAGCCACGACATAAGTCACTGGTAACTTTCTATCATGCCCTGGGCCAGATTAGAAGCTTACAATCAGTGGTCAATCTCATCAATACAATTTAAAAATCGAATGTCAAAGGTATATCAACTTACATGTTTGTCATAACGCGACCAGGTTTTTCCGTCCACAGAGTAAGATAGATTGAATGATTTGATTCGCCTGACGCCGTTCTGGCCCTGGATGCCCACTCCTGTGATGTGATAGAGCCAGGTCATGTCAATGGTCAACGCTGGCTCTGTGTCATTTACAGAGGCGCACCACAGCTTGCAATCAGCGCGATCTGGTGGCTCCAAACCTGCGCGCGCAAGTTTCGGATGACACGTGTCTTCGGTGGAGGTGGCGGATATTTGGCTGTCTGCTATGGCTTTGGACTGCATTCCCAGGGCCGGCTGGCTTGCCACGCAGCCGAGAAGCTCCAAAGCGAGGTAGTAGTGATTATATCGATCTTTCGGATGCAACTTTATGTATCGTGCTGTTATTTCCGGTTTGATGTCAATCTGTGTCGCAGCTGAATCTATTTTATGACAGTCGTAGTCCTGTTGGAAAATCAAACAATCAACGCTACATGCTCAGTGGGTAATCACGGTATATGACAATGTAAAGGGTTCTTCAATTAGGAACATTATACTCTACTTCACTGTGGGTTTCCATGCTAATGCACGGTCTGACTAATTGCATAATATTCTTTGAGCATTTACTGCATTGGCCTGTAAACAGTAACATTGTTTCAGCAGGATATAATGATTGGGTGAGGATTTTCCTGACTGATTTCAAGCCTTCTGACAAATTACCTTCAATCAATGCACCCCTAGTAACTGAAACTACTCCTTATAAGCAAATGTGTATGGTTGGTTTACTGTAGTGACAACCAGTACTCTCTTACCCCGTTTGTTTGATCTTTTGATTAAATGTAGAAGTAGCTAGGAGGATATATGACACTAGTATTTAATCACATGTTTAGTGAGAGAAGTTGAGATGTGCGAGGGATATTTTACACAGAATTGTTTTCTAACCAGTCAAAATAATTTTGCTTGACTTACTATCTAGCACGTAATAGTGAGTTGAGGTAACATTGGTTTGAAGCCCACAGCTGTGCATTTGCATTAATGTGATACACTAAGCGCTGTTACACTCCCGGGGGGGGGGGGGCACTCGGGTACACAGGGGGGCCGCACCTTAGTTACGTATTTCGCGGAAGAAGGGGTCTTTTTTGAAGACCTCCGCATGTCCGCGATTTTGTAAAAGAAGGGTACTTTTTTGTACCCAGGTACGAAGTATGGGGGTCAAAATCCCCTTACAACCCACGAAACATACGCAGCTCTGAGGCCGACTGACTCCCGAAGTATCTGGGCTTCCGAATTTTCTGCCGCCACTTGATGCCGCTAAACACGCAGAGGATTATAAAATCTGAAGTTAAAATACGTGTTTCTGTTCATCCAATGTCAGTGTTTTGATAAAAGAAGGGGTGATTATTTAGTGGAAAAAGTCAGCGTCTTTATTAAAATAAAGGTGCTTTTTTGGCCAGAAATCAGTGCTTTAGGGGTATTTTTTAATTTTGATAACGAACGTATGCGCCCCCCTAAATACCCAAGTGCCCCCCCCCCCCCCCCCCCCCCCCCCGGGGTTACACTGCGCAAAGGAACAGTCATTTGTTTGATAACAATCATACATGAGTGTTGTTCAATACTCACTGTTGACTTCTCTCCCCCTAGTGATAGATATTGAAACTGCCATGAGCCCCCCCCTTCCCCAGTGGCGAGGTTTGGAACTCAACTGAACTCCCTCTGATGAAATTCCAAACCCTACCCAGATCAAATTAATACTGACACCTGTGACAATACAGCTAGTGGAGGATATTTGAGGACTGAGATTGCGAGGGGATATAGGATGTTGGTATGAGAGGATACCCCTTTATTATCAGCTACACTCTGATACTACAGCTGATTGGTCAATCTATTTGTTGTACTGGACAGTATCAGGGTACTAACATTGCTTTTCATTTATTGTCAATGTTAGTACCCCGATAACACCATCCGCCTCGTTTTGGACACTAGAATATCAATAGAAACGTAACTACATTGTCCCTTGACAGGTTGCGCTTCTCTTAATGATGAGAATAAGATGGCGGACATCACTTTTCGCACTGCCACTAGAAACAGTTCTTTGGCGTTCAAAACACTATGTGTGCATTATAGTCTGCCATCATTTTGTATATCTGGAAATAAAGATGGCAGAAAGTATTTAAGATGGATTTAGGTTTGTAAACCGCTAATCCAACTCAGAATGATCATTATGATGAACCTGGCTATCATCCACACGGGAAAGTGACAATAATAAATAACAGTAATATAATAAATTACTTACCCCATAGTTGGCATATTGAATGTCATTGTCTCCGTAAAGCAGACCAAATCGTTTGACAAAATTAGATTGAGGTGATTCAATTAGCATGCCAGTAATCTTGTGACTAACCAGGAGGTCGACCTGTAAGCAATCAAAGATGTGTAGGGATGAGTCAAGATGATACGGCACACCGATGATTAAGGCAGCTGAATTAGTGAATGATTGCGTTGCTTAAAGGTACATTTACATGCAGGTCAATTAGTTCCATGAAATATTAATAGAATGGTCCATTGTCACAGTAAAAACCACAACAAAGCAATAAAAAGCTGAGGTAACACAATGAACAATGTCAGAAATATAAGTAGTCCATGCAATAAACTTAATTCTTAAAATGTTTCTAAATCAATAAAGTATGCTTATTTCATGTAAATACGGTAAAATGCGGTCTGGAGAAACTTTCTCAATAGGTTGTTGCTCGTTGGCTGTACCCAGTGTCAATGTTTGAATCCTGCCCAGGGCCAGTGACTTGGGACTAGGCAGTAGTTTTCTCCTCCATGGCACACGCCAGTAACCTACACTGATAACAACTGACTAGTCTTGGTTTAGCCTGATGTGACAGGAAAAAGTGACAATAATCGAAATTTTAATTCCCGAATGTCACACCTTAGCTTATGGGTTTACTAGTAATCATTTTCTTTCACGTATTTCCCTTGCTCCTGCTTTTAATCAACTGTTGACTCTATACACCGTATATATTTCATGAAAGGTCTTTAAATGAGAAATACATCAAACATCATAAAATCTTCCCTTCCTGCAGGGGGCAATGCATAGTCTTGACAAACGGAGCCCCTATCCACAATTACAAACCATGCAAATATCAAATATCAAAATGGGATCGAAAGATTAATACAGTGGGAAGGGTATCATTTTCTTTACTTATCTCTGCTCCACTTAAAGTTTATAACCATATCTTTCAGAATTTTCTTGTGTTGAAAATGAGACTAAAGAGCATTTTCAACTGCTAGGTTGTTTACCATTGGGAACAAAGTCAAATTGAATAAAGTATGATACCCTTTCCTATAGATAAATCACATTTTGAAAAGATTTATTACCATCCAACACACAAAATGCATTTTGAAATGACCTTGTATTAGTGAAAATCAACGTAGAGAAAACAGCCTAAACTGTACGAGTTTGTGTGAAATCCTATATTGGTTTACTGATATGTGCTCTCTTGTCCAGCTCAATGATGGCCTAGATATTCACAGTTGGACTGATTATGAGGAAAAACTGGGCTTCGATGCATGAAGATAAAATGACTCTACTTTCACTAATTAACTCCATAAGTCTCTTAAAGTTACCACAGCGACTAGTATGGATTAATCCATTCGCGCGGCCGCGACTGGGTGGCAACATGTGCTGATTGCCTATGTGGAACAGACGAATGGTAATGACTAAACCTTACATCAAAATGATAGTCACAAGCGGCTGAAAATGATGCATCTTTCGCATTCCAATAAAGAGCAGTCTGTTGAAACGGTAAAATGATCTTAAATTCAAATCTTTAATTCAATTTACTTAAAGAGTGTTGCGTGGTTCTGTTGGAAGCATGGACCACGCACTTTCCTTCAAACAAATACGTCCCAGAGCAATGTACTCTGTTTCCTCTGCTTCGGGCTCCCAATTTTCTAAATTAGCTGCTATACATGGAGATGATATTGCATGAGGAGCATGATTCCACTGCTTTGCATAGATGTAACAAATTGAAGGTTAGATATGAAAAAAATATAGTAGTTAATCAAACAGAAATGTGTGCATCAGTGTTATAAAGTTTTATCTCCTGACAGTTAAAACACTATGACAATTAATGCAGCAATCGTAAAATAAATACCAGTAACAATACAATACAATGTGTAATACAATATGAGAAAAAAATATTATATAGGGAAATCGTTAATACCTTGAAATGCGCATGAAACTGGTTTGTGCCATAAGTATAGGATGTGCCAAACCGTCCACGACCCGGAGGGTTGTTGTCGAAGTAATGCCTTGCAGTGAGTTGCGAATCTGTAATCGACCCACTTGTCATTCCGAGACCAACATGGCAGGCTGAAAATGTGTCAAGTTAAAACACAAACACATGCTTAGTGATTGGTCAAACGGTGACGGTTGCTCTGATTATGAGGAATATAGTGTGACCCTACATTCAGAATTAATCCCATGAGACACCTTAGTAAGACCCCGGGTGGCATAGTTGGAACAAACAGGGAAATCAAAACCTACTAACCCAGCATTGGATTGATCTCTTGACCCCACGCCTTCAATCCTAAGGCTGGAATTTCAGCTAAAGCGCATAGAATATTTTCAGGAGACTTTTGAGTAAAGTTTTAATGAACATTTCTCATAAAAATATTTTCTCAACTATGATTTTTTCTCGAAAAGAATCATCCTAGCTGTCAGGTTGCTTATTGGCCACTGCATTCATTAATAAGTAATACAGTCTTTATACTAATATCAATATTAGTGCAGTGGCAAGGTCTCAAAGAGCCCTCTAATTAAGGAGATATCCCTTGAAAAAATGACCAACCCCTCCAGGTGATAGAACAAAAAGAAACTGGTCTTAAATGAAAGGTATGGATCTTTATTAATAGAATATTGGGTGAGTACAATTTCAAAATATGTACACACCTGTGTTTTAAACCTTTGTTTGCCAAAAATATCGAAATTTCTTCAGATTCACAAAAAACACAATTTGGCTTATCTGAGTCTAAAGAATGGTTGCTTGATGGGTTTCATACCATGTTTGCTTCTTGAGGCTTCACGGGAATGCAAAGGTGCAGTAAAACATCCACATTTCCCCTAGTTTACCTCTATTTTAACCCCTCAAAACCCATTTTTATGCTATTTTAGCTAGTTTTTTTTAGTTTTTTTCAAATTTTTTCCACAAAAGTTAAGTAGAACTCAGCCAAACCACTTGAAATGAGGGCATTGGATATCTTTTCAGGAAGGAAGAGGTGTTTACAGCATTGAAGAGAGAATAAGTGTGCATTATAACCCATTTTGCCCAAAGATCAGATAAAGTGTTAATATACCATATTCTTTTACTGTCGGGGTTTCAATTGAAACATACCCCTTAAATCATGATTTTACAGTCTTTGATAAATAAATACCCAATACCAGAATCCTCCTGAGGATAAGGTGCTACATTAACCATTTTCTGCTCTCATTTTAACCCTTTATAACCAATTTTAAATGGTTTGAGCAGATGCTTCACCTTTCCTTAAATTCTTTACTTAAACACTAGGTAAAACTTAGTCAAACCACTGGTGATGAGAGTATTGGATATATTTTCAATAAAGAAGAGGTAATGGTAGAATTAAAGTGAGAACAAGTATGCATTTTAACCCATTATGTCTGAAGACTAGATTATGTGTTGTGTTGAAATACAATATATCCCATTGCCAGGGTTTCTATGGAACGTTCCACTTAGATTATGGTTTTCAATCTTTTATGATGAACTACCCACAACAGAATTTTCTAAAGATAAAATGCTAAATTAACCCTTTTTGTTCTCATGTTAACCCTTTATAACCCATTTTTAGGGTTTTAGCAGATATTTGAACCTTCTCCGAATTTGTGTTTAAAAACTTAGTAAAGCTATGTTATACCACTCAATATGATGATAATGGAAGTCTTTTCAAGAAACAAAGGGTGTCACTGAGTTAAGATAAGGAAAAATATGGGGAGGCTAAGGGCGAAAATCGTTCACTTTTTTGACAAAAGCGAGAAAATTGGCACAGGTGCAGTTTGAAGGATGGAGAATTTTTTAAAGCCAGGTACCCATCTCGGTTGCCATGGTAACCGGCGGCCATTTTGGCTCTAAGCCTCCGCACTAAAACAATATAATAATATAAACATGTATATTTTCCTCATAAGTCCATTCAATGACTGTTTTTTTGACAAGTCTCTGTTAGTGTGAAGAGTCCAACAATCACCTGTTTATCGTAAGTCTCTGATGTTTCAGTATTGGAGAGGGCCTTTCTCGTGCCTTGAGTACAGTCAGTAGTTGACCCTTTAGAGCTAGTTTTTTTTCAGTCTATATGATTAGATATCACAAAATATTCAATTGCATCCTAGTCCCCAACCTCCAATGAAGCAGTCTAAATATTTGGCCAATTTTCACAAACACAAATTTATATGCATTATTAAACCCTGCTTGGATGCATGTACATGTTTTGCCATCTTCACAATTGATGTCTGTGCATTGGCAAAATAGGTGGGTAAGGTTCCTCACTTCAGCAGGAGCAGATTCCATTGTGAACTTGATAGGATGTAATCCAGAGTAGTCTCGGTACCAGCCACAATCCTCAGGGGCATCTAACTGAGGTGACTGTGGCACCATATAAATGTCTGGTATCTTGCCTTTGAAGCATGCTCTTTGAAAGCATCTTCGGTTTGGGGTAGCTGTGTGGCAGTTTATCAGTTGTCGTTCCGAGTATATAACGCACTTTCTCCCTTTGTTACCATACATTGCCAAAACTAGTGATCTGACAGAAACAATCCACACAGCTGGAGAGCCATCACTGCTAAATCCGAGGCCACAGGCTACAGAATATGATAGTCCTTTCGTTATTCTGTAGCAAGAGACAAGTCATTTAGCAGTGTAGCACAAGTCTCTGTTAGTGTGAAGAGTCGTACAATCACCTGTTCATCGTAAGTCTGTGATGTTTTAGTATTGGAGAGGGGCCTTTCTCGTGCCACGAATACAGTCAGTAGTTGACCCTTTAGAGCTATTTCTTTTAGTCTTTTGGATTAGATCTCACAAAATACTCAAATGGATTATAAAGGGTTAACATGAGAACAGAAAAGGGTTAATTTAGCATTTTATCTTTAGAAAACTCTTGTGTTGGGTAGTTCATCATAATAGATTGAAAACCATAATCTAAGTGGAATGTTTCCATAGAAACCCTGGCAATGGGATATACTGTACAAAGGGTAATGTTAACGTGTGCATAATCTTCCCGAATTTACCGAATGGGTTTGAGACGGGAACAATAAAAACGTTATCTTTAATCATTTTTGTTGGTATGCTGGGGCAAGCGATGTTCATATTCAGATTGAGTAATACAGCCGTATATTTAAGTAATTCGCTTGCCCAGCAGATGGCGACTTATGTTATCTGAATACTGGCGGTTTTTATGTGCAAAAGTCAACAAACAAAGATACACAGTAAAACATATTCCTATGGCTAAAACATTGATGACAGTAAGTGTGTAGTAACTCCCAATCATATCAAATAGACATTTTAAAGCTGTCCAGTATAAGGCGCCCCATGTATTTATGGATAAATTCAGGCGGACTGATAATTTGAGTGTATTCTAGTACTGTTTGCAGTACTCACAAAGTTTCTCAACCTGCCCACGAACCGGTCCGATTTGGATTTATGCTGCTCTAATTGCTATTAATGCGCAGAACAATAGAGCCAACCATGTCAGCTCAATTGAGCTGGGATGGTTTTGTTGTTGTGCAAACCACGGCACATTCAGTGCATACAACATTCGTCTGCACTAATAGATTCAGATGCGAAAACACACACTTTCGGTAAATTTAATATCAGTGCAGCCATGTGCAGGACGAGAAATTAAAAAACGGGAAAAAGTAGAAAACATCATTTTTCGGGAAATAAAAGTCCCGGGAAATATACCCGTTATACAGTATTGTATTTCAACACAACACATCATCTAGTCTTCAGACATAATGGGTTAGAATGCATGCTTGTTCTCACTTTAACTCTGCCATTACCTCTTCTTTATTGAAAAAATATCCAATACTCTAATTTCCAGTGGTTTGACCAAGTTTTACTTAGTGTTTAAGTAAAGAATTTAACGAAGGGTGAAACACCTGCTCAAACCCTTTAAAATGGGTTATAAAGGGTTAGAATGGCAGCATAAAAGGGTTAATGTAGCACCCTATCCTAATGAGGACTCTGGTATTGGGTATCTATTTATCAAAGACTGTAAAAACCATGATTTAGGGGGTATGTTTCAATTGAAACCCCGACAGTGAAAGAATATGGTACATTAATACATTATCTGATCATTGGGCATAATGGGTTAAAATGCACATTTATTTTCTCTTAAATGCTGTAAACACCAAAATCCAATGCCCTCATTTCAAGTGGTTTGGCTGAGTTCCACTTCATTTTTGAGGTAAAGATTGGAAAAAACTATAAAAATTAGCTAAAATTGCATAAAAATAGGGGTAAAATGGGGGAAATCTGGATGTTTTACTGCACCTTTGCATTCTCTTGGAAGCCTCAAGAAGAAAAAATGGTATGAAACCCATCATGCAACCAGTCCTTAGACTCAGACAAGCCAAATTGTGTTTATTGTGAATCTGAGGAAATTTCGATAGTTTTGGCAAACAAAGGGTTAAAACACAGGTGTGTACATGTTTTACATTTGTCCTCACCCAATATTCTATTAATAGTGATCCATTCCTTTCATTTGAGACTAGTTTCGTTTTGTTCTACCACCTGCAGGGGTTGGTCATTTTTTCAAGCCCCTTACCACAGCACTATATAGGATGTATGTAAGAAAGGCTCAACTGGTCCGCCTGTCCGGGAATATAGCAGGTGCAAGTTATACGTTTCAAAGCTTCTTACAATAGTTACTGACCACTGTGTCTGAAGTTAGAAGAGGGCAAGAAATGGACTCACTCGCAAAAGGATCCTCTTGTACCTGTTGGCCTGATGCAGAACAGCCGTATACCATCAACCGCAGCGCGAGATAGGAAGCAAAGCGGATAGGAAGGATACGAAGGTATCTAGTCTCGAATGGGGGATCCACAGTAACATTATTCGTGGTAAGGTACGACGAGACGCCATCTAGAACCTGCAAAGTAGAGATATAAAGGTTTCCTGGAGATCTACAGATTACTAGATTTCTACAGGAGATATATTGTTTGAGGCCTTTGGAATGACCGTTGAAAATGATGTTTCCTTCAAAGGAATTGGAACCAGAAGTGGAATTAACTCTATCTATGATGAAGGTTGATGAGTTGTACACAGAAAGATGTATGTCTTATCCTAGGCTATCCACAGTCTTTAATTAGACGGTAGACAGATATCGGCTGCGTGTGTCATGAGACTGTGATGGAAAACCGGATGATATAGGGATGGTGCATATTCCATATACATATGGAATATGCATGTACAACTAAATATACATGTATAACAAAATGTTGAGGACGAGAGGGGATGGAAGCAATTGGAATCTTTATATATATATATATATATATATATATATATATATATATATATATATATATATATATATATATATATATATATATATATATATATATATATATACTGTAGAATAGGTATATATCGCACTACAAAAATGTCACGAAAAGCCAATTTTTCGTTTTTTTGTGTGTACTTTATTTCGCGAGCTAGCGAGTTCTACAGCGCCATCTATTGAATCAAGCAGTAGTCAAAAAATGTAGAGATTTGCCGGCCATCTCACGGCCATAACTTGGCACAGGTTTCCACAATATTGGACCAGATGAATATGCAAATTATGATATGATACCTTGGTAACCTATTCTTATGTTACCAGTGTATCATATTATAATGATTTTGTGAAGTTATTGCATGTATTTCTCTTAGTATCAGCCGCGGACCAGCTACGAGAGAGAATCACACGATACCGGTAGAGTGCCATATAAAATCGCCAACTGAAAATTGAAACTCTTGCCGTAAATTGGCAAAAATTCCATTTGC
>OZ012687.1:3429328-3431828 GCA_963942565.1 Maea johnstoni | reverse complement strand
GGAGTAGTAGTAGTAGCATAGTTGTTTTTGTTGTTTTGATGTTTACGCACCTGAATCCATTGGTTTGCAGTACGAGAAGGCCTCCAGTAGCTCCCTGAATTTGCATATACTTTATACGGATCTTGACCATTATAGACGCTACTGGCGTTATATCTGTTGGACCCTAAACTGCCCAATAATTCCGTTTGGTTAGAGCAAGCTGAAATGGTCATCAGAAAGAGTTTACAAGGATGTGATTTTACAACATTATAAAAACGTTATAATGTAATTATCAGAGATTGATTTGCCTATAAATGGACTACTAGTATCTAGTACTTGTCCTTTACGTAATTTAGCCATTGAATTTACAACCTGATGGAGATCATTATTCAATTTCCATACTACATTGCTATGAGTGTCTTTAGAAATTGACAATTGTAATTGTACTGCACAGTGCTCTGATTTGTATCGTGGTGTGATTTTAGTGGTCGAAAATAAAGATAATAAGGTATATGAAATAAGACAAAAATCAAGTCACTCATGTGTAATACACTCAACGCACTAGTTATCCAAAGCTTTATTTCCAAAATGATGTAACATGTATTTGTAAATATATTCTTATATGGAATGCGGTAGAAATTACAACAACCCTGAATATTCCCCCTATCCGTGAAATTATTATTTGTACAACATATCATCAAACTTGATGTCAATATTTAAAAAGATCAAAATCTCTCCATATATATGTCCCTGTCAATGGCAAAGATAAGTGTGAGTACATCATGTGCATACGCACAAAAAAACAATACAATAACAATCAGATACATACTCAGACGTCATCCATTCCGATGCAACGTCCATACCACACTTGAAAGTAACTTTAAACCATAAATATGATTGTAATCAAATATAGAAAATGATTCTAATGTATTCGTTCCACTTTTCCTTTAACCACTAAGGTGCTACCGAAACGTATTGAGCATGAGTGTAGGGTTAACCAATTTGCATCCGGAGTTAGTCCGGCACACAAAGCTGGATTTTGGGCTGAACCTTTTTTTTCATATATAGTTTTTTTCAATTGATTCTGGTATGCTGGTAGCCAAGGGTACCCACTTTAAGAATCTGCCGGGTGCCGGGCTGGCACCCTTGGGCAATTTGAGATATTGACCCATCTTTGCCACCTATTTTCTATTTTCACCTGCAATTTGAACAGCATTATATCGACTTATATATAACTTTCGCCATTTCAGTTCTTATTTAGGTATCAAATAAATTGATATTTCTACTTGGACAGCTGTAGGTACCCGCACTGCTAAGAACAGGGGTCAAGATTTATGTCACTTAGCTAAAATGTACAATTTTCACCGGTATTTTGCTCTTTTCTCAACAGCATTACATTGACTTATATATAATTTTAACTTTTTCCGTTCTAAATATGACTTATCTAGGTAGGAAATGAATTAATAATTGTTGGACAACTGAAGATACCTGCAATGCCAGGAACAGGGGTCAGAAAATAGGTCACTTAGCTAAAATGTACTATTTTCGCTTCCATTTTGCTCTTTTTTGAAAAGCATTATGTCGACATATATAACTTATTTTAAATATGACTTATTTAGGAAGAAAATAAATTGATAAATGTAGTTGGACAACTGTAGGTATAGTCCAGCAGATATGTGATTGAATCGTGCACTTTTTGGTAAAAGCGCCAAACTTGGTACAGGTATGTAACTTGGTGTGGCGATCGATTCTAGACGAGTACCCCGCGAATCCGACCCCTCTAGGACCCTGTGGCGCCACCTGTGTTCACATCTATAAAGCTAATTAAGAGCCCTTAGGGTAAGAATGAAAAAGGAGTAGATTAGTTTTATGGTTTGCATGTAGGTGGCGGCACTACATAGTTATATGACAGTCCTCTGTGGCGCCACCGAGTATTTACACAATCATAATTACACTGTAACTGCTATTACCAAATTCATTTTTATGACCTCATGGCTATATGTATGTATGTATGTATGTATGTATGTATGTATATATATATATATATATATATATATATATATATATATATATATATATATATATATATATATATATATATACATGTATATATATATATATATATATATATATATATATATATATATATATATATATATATATATATATATATATATATATATATATATATATATATATATATATATTATATATTAAATATGACTTATTTAGGAAGAAAATAAATTGATAAATGTAGTTGGACAACTGTAGGTATAGTCCAGCAGATATGTGATTGAATCGTGCCCTTTTTGGTAAAAGCGCCAAACTTGGTACAGGTATGTAACTTGGTGTGGCGATCGATTCTAGACGGGTACCCCGCGAATCCGACCCCTCTAAGACCCTGTGGCGCCACCTAGTGGCCAGCAGAATTACAGGCCAGGGTAGTCCTCAATAAAATGGCCATAACTTTGTCCCCAAATAAGATATTTTGATTCTGTTTACATATTTATAAAGCTAATTG
>OZ012687.1:3412356-3429128 GCA_963942565.1 Maea johnstoni | reverse complement strand
TATATATATATATATATATATATATATATATATATATATATATATATATATATATATATATATATATATATATATATATATATATATATATATATATATATATATATATATATATATATATATATGTATATATATATATATATATGTATATATATATATTTATATATATATATATATATATATATATATATTTATATATATATATATATATATATATATATATATATATATATATATATATATATATATATATATATATATATATATATGTATATATATATATATATATATATATATATATATATATATATATATATATATATATATATATATATATATATATATATATATATATGTAGACTGT
This sequence comes from Maea johnstoni, assembly GCA_963942565.1. NCBI lineage: Eukaryota > Metazoa > Annelida > Polychaeta > Spionida > Magelonidae > Maea > Maea johnstoni. Next base: position 3,428,764 of record OZ012687.1, on the reverse strand, counting down.
TATTTGTATGCAGGTTAACCACATATACTATTTGCAGAAGGTCTGATCTGAATATATTGATCAATATGCATAATATACATAAAGGTCCCCCAAAGTATGCCCCCTATATACGTTTGATTTTGGTCATGAAATAATGGGTACCATTATATAGGCGACCAAATTAAATGTTTCTTAGGGGACATACTTTAGGGGACCTTCATGTATATTTTACAAATTGCTAACATAGGTAAATCCGACCTTCTCCAAAGATAAGCTGTGGTCCACCTTCAGACATTAGAGTAAGAGTGCACGAGTACGTGTGCCCCAAAGAGACAATTATAATATGTCCACTAATGGTTGCATCTTTGGGTTATGTCCCTATTGATGGTCTTTGTAAGGATTTATATCAGCATTTGGACATAAGCATGGTGGCCAATTCTTATTTTGAAATCAACCGACTTCTTGCAATCCTAAACACCTTAATCACACAAACAGAACTTGAAGAGCAGTATTCCAGAATTTGTGGCTGATATGTATCCATTTGTTGTGATTTCTACTGTTATTTTGTGGGTCCCCTATCGATAAAAGTTGAAATAATTCAATCATCAATATACACCTTCTAAAGGGGAACTCAAGTCTCACATACATATACGCTCTTATATTCAGGACAGATGGGTTTATAAGTTTCAGTGATGCTAGCCACTGTTTTGAGAGAGAGAGAGAGAGAGAGAGAGAGAGAGAGAGAGAGAGAGAGAGAGAGAGAGAGAGTAATGTTTTAATGCTATGTATTTTCATTGTGTCAGGTTTTCCTTGCCAATATCGATAGGGACACTCCAATTATCCAAGAATTAGATCCGGTTATCACATCTACCAGAGCAATTGGAATCTACACCGGTGCCTATATTAATGGAGTCAGTATGCGCATAGAGATTTTTGGATGCCCCATAAACAGTAAGTGTTTAATATTGGTTTTATTTGTGATTGTAACGTTTTCTTAACAAACCAGTTTTAATTGGCTTTAGATATGTTGTCCGGGGATAATTCTTTGTTTTGATATGTGGGAATGTTGAAATGCTTCATAGTTTAAAATACCTATCTGGGTTGATGCATTATTTGTGATATTTAAAGTGTTTGAATAAGCAAATCTGAATGCTACTTAAAGGGCTAGATTGTATTGGTTGTATTTAAGTGAAAATTGGTGGGGGAGTCACCGTTCTGAGGGATTTAGTCGGTGCGTTAATAAATAATTAAGGGTAAAAAACCATGCATCGGACCATCACATTTCAAATATGTGGCGAAAGATCAGTACGCTGGCAATGTATATCATCTTTCTCCAAGTTGCATCATTTCGAAAAAGCCAAAACTAGGTCAATGATAGCCAAGAGGCATGTTTGAATTGATCACGATCGGGAAAATTCACAAGCCAAAAGCTAGCCGTTCCTGCATTTGCATAACACCTATGTTCGCTGATATATGTTCAGTTGTTGTGATAGTGATGGTCTTAATACACTCTGTAAGTCTAATTATTAAGAATATGAAGTAGGTTATAACGTATGGTACAAGCTCAAAGTCAGTCTAAATTCAAATATCAGTCCAATGGTTCAGCTTGAACGAAACAATGAAACATATTTTAGATGCATTTCCACCATGGTCGACCATGGTCAAAACAGATGCATCGTCTATGGCTTTAAAAAGAAATAAGTATTTCTAATATAATCTACTAGTCTAAGCAATTAAAAACTGTAATTGGTATTTTTTCTTAGGTTTATGTTTGCTTTACATAAACAAATTTTCTTAAAGTTTAACATTATAATTTTCCAAGATATTTTAACAATCAGATCATATGTCAGTTAATCGTTCCAGTGTAGTAACTTTTTTAATAATCCACATAAATAGATGATGGAAATCGTTCAAGGGCAGGAGTTTGATCTGCCTATATCGAGCCTATACATAAAGCTGCAAAAGTAAGATACAGTTAATAGAATGAAGCCGTTTTGAAAATGGAGACACCTGATGATAAAGAATAACATATATATGTAGCTACTTCTAGCTTTAAAAATAAATAAGTATTTCTAATATAATCTACTAGTCTAAGCAATTAAAAACTATAATTGATATTAAGGAAAGATCAATGTGTATGTCAGATTGGACATGGTCGATCCTGGTCTAAACATGGTCAGGTCGACCATGGTCAGACCATGGTCAGGCCATGGTCAAACTCAAACCCAATAGCATTTATGACCATGGTTGACTATGTGTTAACCATCAACGTTAAATGGTCAAACCATGGTTGACCATGGTCAGAACATGGTCAGAAGAACATGTTTCGACCATGATCAGAACATGATCAGAAGAACGTGTTTCGACCATGTTCTGACAATGGTGGCCATAATGTTGAAGTTTGAAACATGGTCGACCACGTTCCTTGACCATGTTTCAACCATTGTGTGAACATGGTCGATCATGTTTCGACAATGATCCAATTCAGCAGGGAGTACACGTCTGCTCTTCAACGCCCTAGTTAGCAGTAGTAGTAGTAGTAGTAGTAGTAGTAGTAGTAGTAGTAGTAGTAGTAGTAGTAGTAGTAGTAGTAGTAGTAGTGCATGTATTGTGATACTGCTACATGCAGTACTTGTAGTATTTGTAATTTCACTAGTATTACCATCATTCATAGACTATTGATACAAAGATGTATCTTGATTGCATCGTCTATGATATGTCGTGCGTGCAATTATCTGTGCACTGGCCAATACTCTATGGCGCACAGGTTTCTTAAACACATTTTACATGGGCCACCGTCCGCACTTGAGTGCGACCAAATGTTTTATTTGCTCCTGGCATGCGTTCTTATAGGTTATATATCACATTCTTTCTGTACAGTACCCTGTGCGAAAAAAAACACCTCTGCATGGCAGGGTGAAGATAATGAGTTATTATCACCTGCTCTGCTATGATACTTGATGCTGATCAATAGGTGTTAGATCTGGAGCCGTTCACCCATTGCAGATTCAATACCACACGGCAGAATTCAATACCACCATTTGGAGAACCAATTTAATTTGATATCACCACTCTGACAGCGTAGAGGTCACCAGCCTTGTTCTGACCTCCAGCGTGCGCATGGGCATTGTATGAAAATGGCCGAAAACACGTGCTCGTCGGTTCGTCGCTTCGACGTCATTTTTCGTCGTAGTTGACTGAACAGAGTCTGATTAGCGGTAAAATTGCATGGAACTTCAAGATAAGACTAGTCAGAACGGATATGGATTGTTTTTGTTGATTTTCCTCGTGCTTTTCTGTCAAATTAGCGGCAGTGAGTCTGCGCTGGCTCTCTGGTTGGGGCCGGTCCTCCTGTAGTACTGAGATCCTCTTCACGCCGGTCACGGCTCATTGCGATGTATTTGTTCTTTTTTCTTAGCATGAAAGAGCAGGTGATAAATTTGTTACGCCCTGTTGGAAAGTGGAATACGGCCTGCTATCCGCCCTCAGTCATCCAGATCCCACTCGGCTCCGCATCGTGAGATCTGGATGGCTTCGGTTGGATATCAGGCCATATTCCACTTTCCAACAGGGCGTAACTAATATTCTTCGTTTTAGACCACCAGTAGCTTTTGTCTTGAAAAGGTTATACATTGATAACAAATCTTGTCAAATCTTGTGTATAATACCATTAAAATCTCTAAATAGTGGCTGCCAGAGCAGTGCAGGACCGAAGTCCAGACATTCGCTAGTAAATACGCAGAGCCAGAGTAACCCATGATCGATTTACGTAAGAACATACACTGGCACACTTTGCCGGAACCTTGGGATCTAAAAACGTCTCTTGACGAGGTAGAGTAGTGTCTCACTGTAACATACAGCTGGACTGTGATCAGCAGCTGACAACCGCCATAGGCTGCTGCACTGACTTATGGTTGACCTATTTGATGATTGGCCAAGAGGAATTGACCTGTTTGATGATTGGCTAAGCGGAATTGACCTGTTTGATGATTGGCCAAGCGGAATTGACCTGTTTGATGATTGGCTAAGCGGAATTGACCTGTATGATAGTTAGCTTATATTGCCTTGGTTAATTTGCAAATATAGAATATAACTGATCATGCTTCGCGTTTTATCAAATAAACATTTAGCTCATGTTGCACTTTTCTCAATCAATGATGTATTTGATTTTTTAGATTCCTGTACTCCATCAAGTGATAGGTCGAGCGCAACAGTTACAGTCGGTGGCGATGCGTCTCATTGCACGAGACAAGCGTGGCCAGTTGGAGACCTAGGCAGTGTCTATAACATACAAACTTTCTCTGCCCATTTCTTCAACGAGAGTGTGGGCAATGTGAGTTTCCGCCTCCAGTACAGTACGGACAATGTTCAGTGGGACACGTGGTACTATCACGGACAGGATGGGGTAAGTAGGAGTCAGAACAAAAAATGTATTCTGTCGTTAAAAGCTGAAACGTAACTAACTAGAAATCAAATTAATGCAGTTATTTTGCACAACCACATGCCTGATTGCTACCCCGGTGCCTAGCCATGAATAAGCTGACGCACTCATTTCAGTTACAGATAGCTTCCGCATGCAGAATAGTAGGTCATGAATATGCATGTCTAACTATCTCGAACTATCTCGATTGCCCAGCCGCTAACACATGCGCAAGTGCTCGTACAGTCACTGAAAGATGACTGTGCGCGAGTTGAACACCATTACTGCATTTTCTTGTGGCAGATCGGGCATCATTGACAATCACGCGATTGATAATCCGTAGCAGTAGAGCTAAGTAGAGCTTTAATGCCCGGCTATGAGGTTGCATAGGCTGAGAGGGACAGCAAGTGCGGAAGGTTCTGCGTCAGCCAACTAGTTGTATTCCAACAAACACAATCATCTACGTTCGTCTGGGAAAGATCATAATGCATGCATATTCATAAACCACATAAATGGCTATTGTTTAAGTTAATTGCAGTGTCTTGCAATAATGCCTACACCCAGACAGTCTTATTCTCATCCAACTTTTGTGAAATAGGCCTCAGGTGTCTAACGAGCATGTGTTTATTTCATTTACCTTATCTGCTTTACATCTGGTGCCCGAATTAAAAATCTGCATTTTACTTTTGTACAGCCTAGTGACTGGTTAATCAGAGATGTCATACTGTCGGCTGCAGACATAAAATGATATCACTGTGTACAGATATTGCAGTGTATACTATTGCAGCAATCTGTGGACACAATCACAGCGTATATATATATATATATATATATATATATATATATATATATATATATATATATATATATATATATATATATATATATATATATATATATATATATATATATATATATATATCCATTACTTTATTTTGTGATTTATTATCTGAACATCAGGATTATTAAAACTTCAATCACATTAAAATGAGCTATAATTTGGGTGGAATACACTAGCAGGCCCTTTTTTATTGTGGTTTTTGAATTTTGCAGTGTGATATGTGTACATTTTTTTTCAAAAAATTTGACACTACATGAATAATCAAAACAAATGAACAATATACATACCAAAACAAGACATGTGAGATAAAGCATCAGTGTTCCATGAATCTGTTATCAGAAACAGTTTGGATTCATATCAATCTTACCATTTTATTCTAAATACAAGATATGCCGCCCAATAACAACACTGTTCATAGTAACCAAAGGTTTTCTGGACCATACTATATTAACGAACAACTACCAGGTCGTTTTAGCTCTAATCACATAATCCCACCTTATATCTTCATATGGAATGTTTTTCTCCATCGTGTAATCCTTAACACTTCAACTTCACTATATAAAATACTATCATTTTCCATTTTCCATTTTGACAAATAAAACTTTAGGTAGGCATTTTATTTTACAAGAAATGGGTTGTTCGAATAATCATTTTTCTCTCCTCTAGCTGACTCTGCTACATTGTTTCAGCAGTGTTTATGGTTATTGTAGGTATACAACATTATGCTCAAGAATGGGACAAAAGATACATTTGACATGGCGCTCATAATGACTGCCCGTTATCTTAGGGTACAGATCATCAGTTCAGAGGAAGTCGACACGCAGGCTGTGTGCTTTAACGTGACTGTAACAGGCTGCTTTGGCCCAGGTGAGTTTTGTACCTTTAATACAGACTGTGAATGGTGGCCTCATGTGGCAGTGAGAAATGCGTATAAGTCTTCCCCAATTATAGAATTGTACAAACATGACACAGCAAGAACATTGAACGGTCATTCTCGATAATCTCTATCCTTAGATGTGCCACTCCACCTGCTATTTGAGCCAGCGCTTTTCTCTCCTTCCTGGTAGAACAGGAACAATTATGCACAGGATCAATTATATATCATTATAAAACATGTTTTCTAGCATTGTTTCGAAACTCTCATTTAAAAAAAGTAAACGATCTTTCATTTACTCCTTCAGTGTGTCCTTTGGGTAGTGCACAACATGGGCCCAGTTGTTTCCACTTCCTGGAGGGAAGGTACACTATGGACGAGGCAGTGGCAGCCTGCAAGAAGACGATCACATGGGAAAGCCAGGGGCAGGTGGCTATTGCCAACTCACCAGCAGAATTTGACGTCATTGCGAATCTGAAGAAGTAAACATTTAACTTATATCAACCCTTTTGATTTATCTTCCAAGAATATCGATCATTATTGTATTATATATAGTTTGTTATTCATCTGTACTTTTTTAAATTTATGTAAAATTCAATTAATTTGCACGGTTTGTAAAGGAAGAACGTATTTGTAATGGAAGACTATTGGATAGCACCAGCTGAAAGAGTGAAGGTATGACCATTGTGTGTACAAATTCTTTCTATAGGAACTCCCCAACGACGACACCAATGGGATACAGGAAGAACACAAGTAGCAGCGTATGGTATTGGCTGGATGGAAGTTCCACGGCCCTTTGGGGAAATGCTGAAAATCCCGACAGTACTTATGAATGTGCATTATTTGGTGTATATTTTCTTGACTGGCACAAACAGTCCTGTACACTTAAATGTCAAATCCTCTGCGAAACAGCTGCTTCAGGTAAGATTAATGTATGCTGACATCTACTGTATACCATGTTGGAATTGCGGGAGTCTGATAATTGCATATTCTACGCACCCCTGGAGTATGCATTTCTTAAACTCAGTGCACCAATTTTTGGACATCCTATCCATATGCAGGTATCATACATCACGTTAACACAACAGCTTGCCATTCAACACACGCCTGCAAAAATGAAAGAGCAGGAATATGTGTTTACATACTTATCTGATACAGCAACATTACATATATTTAATTACCTGGTAGAATTTCGATTATTTTCCTTAGAAAAATTGAAGTCATCCATATCAGTAGAAAGGTTACTTTCTACATGGATCGTAGGATGGCTTGGATAATAATACCAGTCAGAATACTACTGCTACTACCATTAGTAGTACAGCCAGAAGAGGATAGAATAGTAGTAGTAGTAGTAGTAGTAGTAGTAGTAGTAGTAGTAGTAGTAGCAGTAGTAGTAGTAGTAGTAGTAGTAGTAGTAGTAGCATTACTACTACTGCAACCACTACTACTACTACTACTACTACTACTACTACTACTACTACTACTACTACTACTACTACTACTACTACTACTACTACTACTAATTCTAATTCCTATTGATTTCTTAAGACTATTAATGATAATCATAATGATATAGATAATTACGATGATAATGATAATGATGATAATGATAATAATGATAATAATAATAAAAATAATAACAATAATAATAATAATAATAATAATAATAATAATAATAATAATAATAATAATATTAATAATGATGAAAATAATAATAAAATAATTGTTTAATACCAATAATAATGATAATGATATTATTATAGTATAATATGATGATAATGATAATAAATAATAATAATGATGAATAACGATAACAGTAGTGATAGCAGAATTAGTGATAGCGATAATAATGATGATAATAATAATGATTATTATAATAAGTATAGTGATAATAATACTAATAATAATACTAATAATGATAACAGTGATAATAACAATATAATAATAATAATAATAATAATAATAATAATAATAATGATAATAAGATAACACTGTAGAATAGGCAATGTACACATCTGTTTATATATAGCGCACATAGCATGTGGTTCCGCTTTGCTATATATAAAAACGCTGTACTTTTTTCTTAATGTACTTGCGCTATCAGCAGCGGCTACCGTCGCTTACATAAAGATACGCTATGATGCGAAAATTCGCTATATTTGGGACATGTGTCATATGTGTGTTCTACAGTAGTGATAAAAATTATATCAAAAATAACAATTATAATAAAAATTATAATAATGATAGTTATCATTTCAGTGATAAAATAGGTGAATTGTAATTAGATTATAACACTGCCGCTGATGATGATGATAATATTAATATAAATAATATTGGCAATAACTAATATGTTAATAAAACTTCTCACAAATACTACACTAAATACATAAATACTGCTACTACTTCTATTACTACTACTGCTACTACTACTACTACTACTACTACTACTACTACTACTACTACTACTACTACTACTACTATTACTGCTACTACTACTACTACTACTACTACTACTACTACTACTACTACTACTACCAGTACGACTGCTTCTACTTTTAATAATAATAATGTTAATTATGATAGTGATATCGAAAATAGTAATAATGATTATAATGATAGTATGTTTCTATATCAAAATAAAACGTTTATGCACACAATGCCAGCAATTCATCTTCAGCTTCACTTTTATACCAGCAACTGATACATCAATTTCTTTGAATTACTGGACTATATTAGACTTGCTTTTAACAAATTATCATGTCAATGTTAGACCGATATAAACCTTTGATGGAATTCTTACGATGCTGTACACTATGTTTAATTGTTAGTACCCAAATGATACCATTTGTTGCTATGGCTACAATAACTACATTTTTTCCTTACAGACGTCGCTTTCTTTTAATGACAAAAAATGGCCACCTGTGCACTTCATGAAATAAATTTTTCGTTTGTCTTTTAAACACTATTTGTGCATTTATAGTCTGGTAACATGGTGTATTTTTAGAGGAAGAGATGATAAGAAGTAATAAAGATGGATTTAGGTTTTTAAATCGCTTATTCAAGTGAGAAATATTTGATGTTTGCTCTAGGTGAAGTGATTTTGACCAAGAGTGTTCACAGATGTCCGCTGCACGAACCTTGAACATAGAACTTGTTGTGCTTATCCTAATTAAAAAAAAATGTTAGGGTGGGGGGAGGGAGGCTTATGATGAATTTGTTACCCTTATTATGAAAACGGTGTATGGCAAGATTTCTGAGTCCAACCAGCTGGTATTGGACTTGGCCCCTGGCCTCATCTGATACCAGCCAGTTTCTGGCAAACATCTTGTCGTACTAAATTTTCACAACAGGGAGAACAAAACTATTGGACTAGAAAAACATTTCTTGCTCCTTACTAGATTGACATGCCTCTCTATCTCTAATATGTTGTTCATTCCTCTCTTTTGTTCCAGTGAGACCAGGAAAAGCCACTGATCAATGGATGATGATGAAGGGGTATCGTTTGACAGCTGCTATCCGCAAAAAGTACCTCAACACTACCATAACATTGTGCCTCTCATTGTGTCAGCTACAGACAGATTTTTTCTGTCTGTCAGTCTCCTTCAATCACCCGAGTGGCACGTGTTCCTTGCATTCAGAAAACAAACAAAGTGCCTCCCTGGCGCTGGAAGAGTATGATGAGTATTGGGAACGCACAGCAGGAGGTAAATCCCATTTTTCTAACTGCTTTCTGAATAATACAGTGTCGACATTTAATTCCTGCACTTAATGTGTGGGCAATCCATTCATGATACATGACTGCAAGTCCAGTTGCCATCCACTCTCCTGGGCATGGATGCATGGATGACCTCACAACTGAATGTAGCTTTGATTTGCAAACCAGGTGGGTCACTGATGTACTTGGCATGTTATCCATGGGTGTTTGTACAACCATGCACTGGCCGATGTCCAGTCGACTGGTGCAGGAATTCAATGTCTGTACTCTATCTCCTCGGTCAATAGTAGATAGGATTCACCCTGGTCTAACGTTTACGATGTTTGGCAGGCAGATAGACACGTGTTGATGTCTCCACTGGATGCTCTTAAGTGGTTTTGTTTGGACGCTTCACAAATGTGCGGTATTGCAATGGGCTGCCTGATGCTTCATTGTAACAGAGATCCCTTTGAACCTATTGCCAAGAGAATGGAAATTCTTTCCTTTTCTAAGTTTTTTTCATGGTGATGTGACCACCGTGTTGAAAGTAACTTAAATGCTATCAAACCTAAACTCAAACTAAATATTAGGTTAACCTGAAGAGACCCGGAAGAGACTTTACCAACTTGGGAGTTGACTGTAATGTGGACTATGTATGCACACCCTCTCTGTTATGTAGTGTTTGTTCTTTTGGTATAGCGCTCCTATATACTATACCCTTTCTGTTTGCTCTGGCTCTGTCATACATGTACTTGGCAGACAGGAAATCAGATTTTGAATTTGAATTTTGTTCACATAAACACAAAGCATATGAAGTAAATGCATCTATGTAAGCTTATCATGTCAAAAATGTTTCATTTTCTCTGGGCCAACTGCAGTCAGTGGGCAAAGGCCACTTGAATTACATAATCAACTATTTGATAGAGACATGTAAGATGTCTTTACACCACCTTACAAACTTGGTTGAGTGGTTGAAATATCTTATTGATAATTGACAACTCTTATCAAGCTGAATATACAGGAACTCTTCGGAAAGCCAGTTCTCTGCAAATAACAATCTATTAGATGCAGTAGCTTAAAAAAGCACATTTCACTCTGAGAGTATTCTCATTAGCAATGAACTCGAGTTGTCACTCAACGTACATGAGTGAGACATTGATATTTTGTCCAATCCTTCTCGAACTATCCCACTTCCATTTCAGCCTCATGCACAGTGCCTCAGCTAAGCGTATTGAATGATAACCAGATGACATCTACATCCCAGTATAACAGCTACACATCTGTTAACCAAGTCAGATTAAACAAACGTGCGGAATCCCCTAATTATGGATACTTTCAATGGGATGCAGTAGCTGATCAGTTTCTAGAGGTATGTCTTTTTTTCTATGAAAGATGCTACTTAATCACCTTTTATCCACAGTCATATTTAGGTGAAACAATCTCCAATCTACTAACTGAGGTATTTCGATAATAAAGGTTCCTACATGTACACGTCTAATGAAATATTCATTTGCTAATATTAGTGATACAGTGCCAACATTTACTTCCTTCACTAAATGCATGGGCAGCCAGGGCATAGTACATATCGGCACGCCACATTGCCACCCAATTGCTGGGCATGGATACATGGATGACCTGGCACTAGAAGACGTCTGGTCGACTTGTGCAATATTTAAATTTCTGAATTGTGTGAAGATTGTTTCACTGTACCCGAATGAAAGGGAGAGTTAAAAGTAGACCAAACACATTTCATAACCTGCTAGAAGTATCTTTGTATGGCAATATTCCATGAACAGGTTTTCTATTAACCTTATGCTGATGGTGGCTAATATGCAAACAAACCTGAAAAAATACTGAAACCCTGGCACTCATTATAAAGTACTCGTCGTGAGCTATCCAACAAACATGAGAGGGTTTATATGGTTTTCAAGAATCTTTTCGTCATTTTGCTATGGACTAAACTTACCTCATCGCTGGAAAGATTAAAGTTGTCCTTCGAATGAAACGGATAAATGTAAAACTACTGAAGAGAGTTTTTTCATCCTGCAAATTATGAATAAACTCAATTAAAATATGTATAGTATGTGCTATACCTGACATGTTGCAATGCTAATATAATTGATCATAAACATAAATCAATACAAAGCTGATTTTTGTGCCTTATACCCAAAGGGCAACATCTTTGAGATTGAGGTATGATATAGAACACCTACTCAGAAACTGTATTTTATATCATCTACCACAAACCTTTGAAGAACTGCATTAGGAAGCGAATTCGAAACGAGGGTGTTTAGAGACAGACACCAATGAGGCAGTGGTGTTGATTATATACCAAAGGTGAAGCAAGACAAAGGCGAGGGGTATCACATACACCATAGGCTTCGATGGGTATTTTTGGCATGTATCACATGGCATGACGTCCACAAACGACAGGCCAAAAAACAGCTTGGTTGAGAAATCTTGCTCAATAGGCTTTGGTAACACATGCATGTTTTGGCAGCTCAAAAAACACGCTTAGGTAGCTTAGAATACAATATTTTAAAAAGTGTGCGGTACGTCATATATATATATATCATACCTTTCGCTCAAAGCCCCAAGTTGGTGAATAACAAGAAAACGTGGTATAATTGAGGTTAAACAGAAAGATCCATAATTTTGACAAAAACAGAGATATTGGTTGAAGGTGGCCATTCTGCGCCCAACCATGGTATGTGCTAATATGGCTTTCGTTATACTTGTTCTTAAAATTGCTTTTTCAGATCAGTTTTGCAGATAAAATAGTTGCTTCTCGCATCATCACACAAGGCGCAGGAAAAGGGCAAGAGGCCTGGGTTGAGACCTTTAGAATAAGCTATGTGAAAAAAGACATTTGGACCTGGCTTCTGGACAGCTCAAGAAATCCCAAAGTATGTATAAATACCTTAATGATCCCTTTGGCTGTTCTGAACTATTGTAAAATTAACGAAATTGATCCTGATGTTGAAAATCCTACAACATTATACAAAACAGGGAGCCTGTCATAGCAAGTCTATATTCCCTGCTCTGCTAATATTACTCATTCTACACATAATATGTAAAGATCTGATTTTATAACATCTATAGACAGAATTACAATTTGCAGATCCACATATAGCAGCAAAATTGAAAAGAGGGGTACTAATGCATTTTATTGGGTTTGGTAAATCTTAGATTACTATATTGAGAATTCACTGCAACACACACACACACAAGTACACACACAGATACATACATACACATTCACATGCATACATATGTATATATATATATATATATATATATATATATATATATATATATATATATATATATATATATATATATATATATGTATGTATGTAGGTATGTATGTATATAGTTATATATATATAGTTATATATATATTTATATATATATATATATATATATATATATATATATATATATATATATATATATATATATATATATATATATATATATATATTTATATATAAATAACCATTTATGTATATATATATATATATATATATATATATATATATATATATATATATATACATATATATATATATATATATATATATATATATATATATATATATATATATATATATATATATATATATATATATATATATATATATATATATGACTTGCTAAATATGTTTTGTTCTCACTATTGCTTTTCACAGGCCTTCATAGGTAATATTGATAGGGATAGATACTCGGTCAATACTCTAGTTGATTCTCCACTGAGTAAGAAATTCAGAATACACCTTTTAACATGGCACCAAGCACCGGCAATGCGGATGGAACTTTATGGATGTGGTGACTCTGGTAATTATACAGTCTTAGCCTTTTCCTTTGCTGTTATTCGTTTTGTTTTTAACGTATTATATACATAAAAGATGCTAATGCTTAATTACACATTTTCTTCATTAAACCAATCAACAATACTTTTGGATTATAATATTAGATTTCCCCCACTTTGAGGCCTGCACTACGTGCGGATAGCCCATGATGAGATGTTTGCTTATAACACTTTGGTCCCCTGTTCAGAATAATCTGTAGGTTATACGAAAACATGTAAAAGTTGTCATAATCGTCAAACACACTGATCGCCGATGTATATGCCATAGACTCGTTTTTAGACGCGTTTTCCTAAAGGTTAGTACCGGAAACTAACGATGAACATGTTTTGAAAGGTGCTTTTATAGGCATTTAATTGTGACCTGGTTAAGTAAAGAGAAATTTCTGCTGCCCCAACAGTAGTACACGCAATGGCGTGCATGCAGTTAAACATGCATTACGTATGTAATCTGAGTGAGGTCAGTTTATAAGGAACAGAACACCCGCATATTAATATTACTGAACTAGTTCATTGGCTGCATTCTGCCAGCTAACTTCATGGTAAATCATGCACATTTCTCCCTTTTTTATCGTGTGAGAAACAAGTTCAACCACTTATGGATGGAAAGAAAGATTCTTTCTGTGTCATGGAACTTGCCAGGCCTCCTTCCAAGACACAAAATGCCTCAATTGTGCAAGATACCTTCTCTCTACATCCACTCGTGATGGAATCCCTATATTCACATACTCGATTTTTATTTAACAGCAATGGATGTTTCTAATTCCTGGTACATACTGTCATTGGAAAATGAGTCCCTTTGTTCCCATATCAAATCATGATTAGCTGTGCTGCTTTAAAGAGAGCAAAGCACAATATAACCAAAACATCGAGTGGGGTGTCTGGCTAGCTTTTAGAAATAACCCTAAACCCATACTCACATATTGTCTATTACAATTTCAGTTCAAGACTGTTTTGATAATGATGGAAACTATCTACAACTTGAAGTGAGTGGTATGAATGGCCTTAAGAGGGTTCCATGCCAGGGCCCTTGGACTGTTCTTCTGCGTCGTTCATCAGGCACCGAAACATTTGACAGAGAGTATAATGATTACAGAAATGGATTTGGAACACCTAACTCTGACTTTTGGATTGGCCTTCAAGCGATGTTTTATCTGACAGAACGGAGGACCTATATTTTACGCATAGATATGTGGGATAGCAAAGGGGAATACAGGTTTGTACAGCACCTTAAGTACTATCAGAACGATTCTACCTTGTTTGAACATAACATACCTGATTTGCAAATCTCTTGGTTTGTTCTCTAATAAGTCAATGTTAGTTTTTTATGTGTGTATCCTCATGTCTTCCATTTCTGTTACCAATACATATTTTACATCTGTATCATATATACTATGTACAATCCTAAGAGTAAATGAGCAAGGACTGTTTTATGTTATATATATATTTAAAAGTTGAGGAAAAGAAATTGAATGGCATTTTTATCACCATAATCATGTTATCTAATATTAATTATATTCACTATTATTACTTCGCAACAGCAGGTAACCAGATTAACAGGAAAAACACCATTTTAATTAAAAGCGATAAACATGCTTCAAACCTTGGTGGAACGGAGATCCTTCTTTGGCAGTCCCAATGCAGCAAAATGAAAAGTTCCTTTCCGCCTTGCATTGGGAAATCCCCTCTAACAATCTGACATCTCTTTGTATAGTCAATACCAAACAGAACAGAACAGATCAGACGGGTGCAATTTCTCTGCATATTGTCAAACTATATGTTATGGAATTTCAAGGAAAACCATGCAAAAGCTAAATATTTTGAGCTACTTCATTCAAACCAAACATTTTAATATAAAATGACTTGAACCTGATGAAAAGCAGCTATGATATCCCTGCACTGTCTTAAAGTTGATGGTTTATTTAATATGTTTCAGATATGTTGAGTTCAATGGGTTTGAAGTGGGTGCCCCAACGATAGGTTACCCTCTAAAGTTCGACAGCCTAAGAGATGGACCAGCAGGTGATGGAGGAATGCTATACATTGCCGATAATGCCTTCGCTACCAAAGATCAAGATACAGGAACTAATTGCGCCGAAACGTGAGCATTGCTTTATACTGCTGAAACAGGAATTACTTTCATTTTTCATTCCTTTTTATAATATTGAAGCTTGAAATGCAACGTGCATATAGCTTTTTATGAGTATGATATCAAAATCATGAACCCTCTTTCGATTAACACTTTTTTGAAACAATGGCAATGGCAACATTATAATCTACTCGATAAGTAAGAGCTATGCAACGTGCCTATAGACTTACATAGAATGCTATAACAATAATGATGAAAACTCTTATGATTAACACTGTGAGACGAATCCTTTTGCTCTATTTGATAGATCTGCGTTGCTAAAACCAATCCAATAATAGAATGATAGAATTAACCAGAAAAGAGGACAACTCGCAATGCTAATACTACTCATGTTATTAGACACTGAGGTTCTTTTTGCAGAAAATCTGGAGGATGGTGGTACAATAGAACTCAAGACTGCTCTGACTCCATATTGACTGGGGATCTGGGGGCCAATAAAAGTAAGACAGGCTGTTACTGGGCAACCTCAGATAACTGGCATGCAGACTACACAAACTCCCTTACAAAAATTGTCATGCGTATGATGCCTGATCAGCAATTCCAACAGAGTAAGTTATCGTATAGCATTGTTTTGACTATGTAA
>OZ012687.1:3397356-3407356 GCA_963942565.1 Maea johnstoni | reverse complement strand
TAAGTTCATCAAAGGGGTACTTAATCAGAGTAATTTATTTATGTGCTCTTTTATTTGACTTATTTGTCACTATTTATTTTGTTAAATGTTAACAATTATTTTCTAAAAAGAATATCTGGTGTAAAACAGTTGTCCATACCACAGCACAGGTGGGGATGAAAATATGCTAATTACCCAAATATCTGGTGAACAGTAGGTGCAAAATTAAATTTCATCTTATTTCAATACACTTTGAAATGTATATTTTCAAGAAATATTCACTTTTACATTCATTTCTTATATATATCTTTCACTAACTATGTCACTAAATACTGGGGAATCGCCCATATATATATAATATATATATATATATATATTTATATATATATATATATATATATATATATATATATATATATATATATAATATATTATATATATTATATATATACATATATATTTATTTATATTTATATATGGTATATATATATATATATATATATATATTATATATATATGTATGTATGTGTATGTATGTATATATATATTTAACCATATATATATGAAATTATATGTGTGTATATATATATATTATATATATATATATATATATATATATATATATATTTATATATATATATATATATATATATATATATATATATATATTATATATATATATTATATATATATATATATATATATATATATTCATCAAGAGGGACAATACTGATTATCTACTGCTCTACTAAGCAATGTGCATCTGTTATGGTATGGTAATGGTTAGGATTCCTTAAATGTTGTCCATGTTCTATATATCATGTTTAATGAAAAATGATATAGTGTACAATGCAATGTATTTTGCAACATGGAAGTTGTCATTACAGCTGAGGCACTTTTGGTCAGTTAGCAATCTTGAGTACTTGTTAATATCTTCATCGAAATATACCTTTTCACGCATGTGCAGTACCAAGATGAAATATACTATTCACTAACATTTTTTACACGTCTGATTTTCAACCAGATGTGGATATCACGATAAGCTTTATCAACAGCACAGCCTCGCAGATCGTACGAGGTGACAAGTCCACTATCACCTTCGCCGTAATGGTACATAACAAGGGAAAGACTTTCGAAAATATCACAGAATCTTCATATCGCAGAAACTTCCATTTCGGAATGATCTACTCCTCTGTCGACATCGCTGCTGGAGAAAATAACACATTGAGCATCCCCCGCACCTATCCCTCTATGAGTCTCGCAGATCGCAATGTAAGACATTTAATATTACCCTTTGTTATATTTGTATTGTTACCAGCTAGTTTTACTAAATTTGAGATTTAACAAATGATTTCACTTAATTCTTATGAAAATGGCAGATGAAATTGAATTTGCTGAGAGATGTCATGATAGGAGGTGACCTAGATATCCCTCTTTTCTAAAAAGCGGGCACCCTCAGTTATGTTTTGAACATTAATACTAGCGTGGAAATGTTAAGTAAAAATATTTATGGACCAGCTTCCCTTGCGGTATCTAGAAAATGTTAGGATATAATTTTTGATATTGGTGCCGCAAGAAAATTACATTGGCTAGAGATAATTCAAGCCTTCGAATTAATTGAAAAGAACCCTTGGCAAAAATGTGTTGCTGAACGACTAGAAAAAAAGATGAATAACGTATAATGAACTTCACAATTTTATATTTTAATGTTGGCATAACGCTGGAAGCGAGTTAGCCATGTTCACACTTATATTAGTTATACAATGTACATGTCTTATGGTATCATAATAGAATAATACACAGACATGAATAGACAGATGCATAATTTATCAACCTATGTATCCTCCCATGCAGTTATCTATCCATCACACCAACCATCTGTCCATATATCTATCTAACAAAAACATGAATCCATCAGTCCATTCTTCCAGCCAAACAAGAAACCAAACACCTATCCATTCATTCGTCTATCTGTCTACGCTTTGTGTGTTTAAACAGTTTTCTTTTTCTTTCAAAGGCTGGTATTGAGGAAGATTCAACACGCTTATTTTTGCTCACAACTGAAGAAGCTATCCCTGCAGATGTGTGCCACATTACGCGGTATATGTGCATTGACACTTGGTCTGGACACCTACCCAGTTATCGTGAATCTAACCCAACCAACAATTGGGCTTGCATGAACATTTCATCTATCCGGGTCTGTCAACCACGTAAGTAGTAGTAGTAGTAGTAGTAGTAGTATTGTAGTAGTAGTAGTAGAAGTAGTAGTAGAAGTAGTAGTAGAAGTAGTAGTAGAAGTAGTAGTAGAAGTAGTAGTAGTAATAATAGCAGCAGCAGCGGCAGCGGTAGCAGCAGTAGCAACAGCAATAGCAGAAGCAGCAGCAGCAAAAGTAGTAGTAGTAGTAGTAGTAGTTATAGTAGTAGTTGTAATAGTAGTACTTAAAACTGGCCATCGGTATACATTGGACCAATATTAATGTTCCTTGGGTAATAACATCGCAACCCATCACCTTCAGAACATGTCCTTTGGAATAATTTTTTCTCAACACATTTTGGGCTTTAGAACGGGGGTTATTTTAATTGTAGGACATCAGTTTGTCATCCATTTATTTCTCGAGTGTTCTTTGGCAAATGTTCTGAACTGATGATATTTAAAAAGTTCAGCATAAATTTACAATATGTATGGAGGTGGACGACCATTTCTCCATTTCCTTTTGAAATATGAATGTTTCTGTGGATGGAATACCAGCAAACTATTTTCTCTGTGCGCACGGCCATTAAAAGGTTTTGGACAACCACTCATTGCCTTTTTGTCTTTCAACAGCAATCGATGTTGCTCTCACGGGTCACACAGTGCACAACTTGACGATAACAAGGACATCACCTGGGAACTACTCACTTGCTGCAGACATCACATATATCCAGGGATACTTCCCAATCAATCTTGTGACTGTGCCATGGAACTTTGACATAGAAACAATAGCTTCTGACCACATGGGATCATCAGCATTGTTCGCTGAATTTGACCAAACCATGCAGATTGCAGTTCAGGAAAAGCGACGCAGTCTGCCAATTGCAGGGTCACTTTCATTAAAAGGAACCTTACTCTATGGGATGAACTACTCCCAATGTCTGGCTCTAGGCTATATTGGATTGACTCTCACCGAGGGCTGGAGAAGTAGCTATATGGATAGTAACAAAACCAACAACATATATTGGGTCAATGTAACAACCTTGAAAAAATGTCATCCAGGTAAGAATTAAATTTTCTAGCCCATTGAACAACAGATTGTTAATCCTAAATGCATTTTTAGCATATCTTTTATTTGATAATTACAATTATTCACATTTTCCATTCTGTTTTTCAGAGGCCGATGTCAATATAACCAGGTACATTCCAAAACCAAAACAAGTGTATATACGTGGCTACTGGTCCCATTTCAACTTCAGCATAGATCTGAAGGCAGTTTATGGCTACATTGAACTAGTGGATGTGGACAAAAGCAGTAGCAACTATCACATCAGCCTGGAGTACTCTGATGTAGATCTGAGCGCTGCTGGGGGCCATGCAGTTAGTTCACTAGGACTTTCATCTGTTATACCCCACATTGAGCCTGTACAGTACAGAGAGGTCCTGAACACAGAGCAGGTCTGTTCCACCAAGATTGTACCCATGAATTATATTGCTGATGAGGATGCCTCTGTGAATGCAACTAACATAACACTATCTAGCAAAAATGTGACTCGCACCCAAGTGCCATACTGTCGGAATATTACAAACGTGACGTATGTTGTCAGCGGTCACGAGGAACAACTTTGGAAAGGACTGAGTATCGACACCCCATTACAGATCAATGGCATCACACCAATCATGATCACCAGAGAGCTGTGTGAGAGGTTCAACTTCATATGTGTCAATGTCAGCCATGCCCAATCTGCTAGCTATGTAGAGGTGGATACCAGTAATAATGTCAGGTGCTGGAACATCTCAGACTACAAGGAGTGCGTCGGTGAGAATACGGTTGAGCATTTCTTTCAGAAGTTATTAGATATATACTTAATATTTATGAATCTTTGTAACATGATTAATTTGGTGTCTTTCGACTCTGACTAAGTAGGCGAACCTAGCTTGCATGAGCAAATTACCAAAGCAAGTTAGTTTTTCAGATGGGATGAATATAGTAATATTTAACAGCTATAACTACTTAAAATGAGCAGTTCTTGATTTTTACAGTTGTACACAGTAGAACCTGCAAAGGAGTTATAAGGTAATGATATAGCCTTAATACTGGTGGTCTTTCTTTTGCAGGTGTTCCCATACAAAATTTAGACGTTAAGGCCAACACCATCCACACAACAGTTAACTCAACTGTTTTTTTTAACGTCAGCTGGTCGCAAGGTTCTGATGTCAACTTTACCATCAATTATGATGATGGACACACTTTCTTTTGGAACTGGCTAGCACAGAATCATACCTACCACTACGATGCCATGGTGGTGCCACTTAACCATACGTACTTTAGAGTCAGAGATTTCACTGTCAACGTAACAGCTGTCAATGAAGTTGGTACAGTATTGACAATGATAATTGTGACTATTCAACCGTACCTGAATGAGGTATTTCTCCTTGAGCGTTTATACATACCAGTGTACCCTCCAACTCCTGTAGATTTCCAAGTGAGTATGATAAAAGGGGACTTGGATGAATGGACTTTAGCATGGTGCACATTGGTGGACCACGGTGAGGAGGTCAACCGCATGGTGACAGTGGTCAAACGCACTCGATCGGCCACCTTGAGGCATTACTTCAACTATACAGATCCAGACGTGACACCAGCGTTCACCTGTTACAACAATTACAGCAGTATAACCTTTTCACCATTAGTCATACTGCAGCAGAATATCACGGGACTGAGGATGGTATCCCCGCGCTATCACTGGAGCACAATGGATGATGTAAACTTTGTGATATCTGTGGAACGCGGAAGTGATGTCCATTACATTGTTGATTATCTTGATGGGATTAAAGAGAATCTCCGCCACCCCACCAAAAGAGCTCACACAGAGCAGTTCAATCACACGCATAACTTCACATATGATAGTAACTTCCAGCCTACAATCTATGCCTATAATAAATACTTCAATGCCTCCACCACTCTGGATAAGTCTATGTCACTAAAGAACCCAGTTCGAGCCTTAACGTTGAATGGCTCAAGACATATTTTGTACCCACCAGGTACAGCAACTTTCTATATAATACCCTACCCTTACCTACCCTACCCTACCAATGCTACCTGTAAGGTGGACAGGAACCCTTCTGGTACCTATGCCCCTGAGTTGAGAGAGGGTGCTACCCATCAAGAGTATGCCACCTACACTCGAGATGATGTGGACAAGAACACTGTCCTTGTCTCTTGTTGGAATGACATCAGTATGCAGAATATGACCTTCAACTTCACAGTCTATGAGAAGATTGACTTGAGCAGCGTTCTTGCCACGCCCTTAGCGGTGGTTACCAACAGTTACTCAACAGTCCGCATCTATTCAACAACAGGTTCCCATGTGTTCTTCAATGTCACTTTTGGGGATGGCGAGAGGCAAGATTATCATCACCCGCTCCTGTTAGCAAGTGACGCACCAATGTCTCTCAACCATACATACAGCAAGGTGGGTAACTTCTCTGCACAGGTATATGCTTTCAACGTGTTGTCTCACGATTCGCACAACATGACACAAATAGTCGTTGTGCAGAATAAACTGATCAATCTTACGCTGAGTGCAAATGAGTCTGTGCTATGGACACCAGGATTGGTTGATTACGAGCTAGTACTTGGAGAAAGGCATGAGAATGTGACAGATGTACATTGCTTTTGGACATGGGGCGATAATCTAACATCATACACATACTACCCCACCTTCATGGACAACGAGATCAAAAGAATTCAACACACGTTTGCCAGGAAGGATTGTGGATTGGTCAATACGAGTGTTTCCTGCTGGAACCTTGTCAGTAACGTGACCACTGGCTACACAGTCAATGTCATTTTAGATGCAGTCCGGATAAAATCTCTCTGGATCAATCAGACTGTACTTCTTACCAATATGACGTTCTACGTTCTCACATTGGAGCGATACGGCACCCACTCTTGTATCTTCTTTGACTTCGGTGACAATTCTACCAATAGGGTGATATATGGAGCTATAACAGGGATATGTAGGGACAACGCCACTGATTTAGGGTTAATGTATTATGAGATTCCCCATAATACAACCGTCATCAAGCTAAATCACACCTATGAGTGGATATCAGGCTTTGAAGTGAGTGTGTATGCCTATAACCACATTACTCATGACGCAATCACATCTAGGACGGTGGTCTTAGATTTACCCTGCGATTTTCCAAATATCACTTTTCTAGCAAATGGCACCAAGGATACACCATTGGAGTATAGGCGTTCTATGAGGATAACATTTCGACCAGACGTGAAATTTGACTGTCGCAAAACCTTCCTATTTAACACCACTTGGAAAGCCTGGCGAGTCATTGATGGTGGTAATAAAGAAGAACCCATTTCATTGAATTTACCTGTAGATATTCCACCTAAGATTAACAAAGATTTCCCTGCACGAATGCTTCCCTATGGCCTAATCAGGGTCCAATTGAATGTCTCAATGTTCAAAGTAGAAGGCATGTGGTCCACCAAAGATGCATACTTTAACATAGGCAAAACTGACCTAGTGGTGGAAATGGCGGGTGGCTCACAACAGGCCATAGGCTGGAACAGAACTATTGAGATCAACACCATAGATAGGAGTACTGACCCGGACTGGACACCCAATGACCGGCATGGCTGGACCTTTAGATATTACTGTCGGCGTATCAATGAAAACTTTACCTATGCATCAGATGGCAATCTAAGCAATGTGGTCCCAACCTTCCCGCCTCACATTACAAGTGAAAGTTTAATCAATGGCACAGACTTTGGAGGCTGTTTCCTAAAGGGGCCAGGGCGGATGAATTTCACAGCTGGCAGATTCATTCTGAATACAGGAGATATGCTGCTGAATACTACCTATGTAATAAGGGTGGAAGCAAAAAGAGATACGCGAATGGGATATTTTGAAAAACAACTCCAGGTTTTGCCAGGCGACCCACCTGTTCTTGACATCAAGTAAGTCCTTGGAATATTATAAGAACTTTTCAATTTTCGAAAGGTGTTGCTGTCAATTGATAGATAGATTCAAGTTAGCCATGTTAGCCTTGAAAAATGTAATGCATATATATTGAACCTGATAGGATGTTACAATACGGCTTGGCTATTTTCTTTTACATCATTTGCCTTAAAAGTAATTCAATTTTGTGTTCATTAAGCCACACATATGATCAAAACTAATCTTGATTAGGTAGGTTTCATGGATCCCTGAATAATACATTTTAACGGGAATTATGGTCTAATAATAAAAGTGTACCACTTTTGCTCACACTTAATGTACGTATAAGGTGCATCAGTAGGGGCTTAAATAGTATAATCCTACATCCCTTAAAAACAGCCTGTATGTCGATTGTATCATTGGGTCCATACAATACGTTGGTGCAGAGAGGGTGGACACCCACCCGGCTTGGAAACTTCAACATTAAACTTCTGAATAGTGCAAAACAAATGAAAATATTGATCAAAATCAAGGGAAAATAACGACATACAAACCTTTTTATTTGACAATCTAATTATGTAACAGTAAGGTTTTTAAAGTCCAAATAGGGTTTATGGATAACCAAACCTTGAGGCATACAATGAAAAAAAGACATGAATATTATGCTACCACTTCTATACAGTTCATGCCAAAAGTGAGCAAGTGCACTGTATTTACTTGCCCTGTCTGCATTCGCAATTGCACTGTCAGTGGAGGGCTTACAAAACCCCACACTCAAGTTAACAAAAGCCTTATTAGTTGCAGTGCTTGTGCAGGGTTATGTGAAGTACATCATACCTCAGTTAAAATAGAGTATCGAGTTGTCATTCATTTCATATTTTCAATATATCACACGTGTGAGTCTGATCAGTGCTGTCATCTATGTTTGCTACTGGTCTATGGGTTCGATGTAGTAAACTAAAGTGCTCTATGAACACTGCACTCGAGATTGTTATACTGTCTGCCTGGGATGTGCATACTGCGGCCAGTTTCTGCTGAATCCTTTATCTCATATCTAAATTTCTTTCGCTGCAAAATGTTCTTTGATTCTTTCACAATTTCTATCCTTGTCAGTTAGTTTTTAACCAGCAGTTTGCTTTTGAAAATCATTAATTTGCTCTGATCACTGAGGTATACCGGAAATAACCAGGTCAATTTTTGGCCTCACAGGCATGAGTTTGAAAATTCTAGAAAAAAGACATGCCCTGCTTGAAAGTGGAGTAGTGCAGCTGAGGTGGATGCAGCTGATTTAAATAGGACCTGTGGTACTGTACTGAAGTATCTCAATATCTATCAATGGAGAAGTAAAGTGTTTTATTTAGATGATTTTATATATTTTATATAAGAGTCTTTTTCAGGCACTGTAGTAATATGTCTTGGCCACACTTACGGGATGGAACATTTGAGGCATGTAAATACGTACGCCTGACAAAGATGTCACACAAACACACAACATTTCAAACTAATAGCGTTCGGCCAGCTATAATGAATGAAAAGGTTAAGGGGCGAAAACGTGGTGATACTAAACATGATATTTGAACTAATATCGGCAACCTTTTAGGTAACGCATGCATTCAGCATTTGATATTCAGATCCACTTATTCCTTACAGATGTGCCGGTAATAATTGTGGCCCTAAGAAGAAGCTATCTGATGTCACCAAATTCAATGCCTTCTGTTTGCAATTTTGCAAAACGAAATTTGGTCAAGTGAAATATAATTGGCGACTATTCAGAAGGGTCACCAATGGGACAGAGTCAAAAATGGTGGAATATACAGATATTAAAGACAGGGTAGTGAGTGGTAGGTACCTTTTATGCAGTTACTGGGTAGATGTTGGCTAAATGTATTTTTTGTGATTTTTAATAAGACGTGCGTTTGATTCTTGAAATTTTCTTACCAGCCGATAGCCGAGTCAGAAAGGTGTACAATTAACAATAATGGCTGCTTGTACTGGTACTTGCATAAGTTTAACAATCAGCCGACTTCTTCCATATGTCGTGGGTTAAAGCATGATATATCAGTAGCTAAGGAGTTCACAAGTGAAAGGCGTATACAAAGGCATTTTCGATTTCTAATAAAAGTTCTTGAAGCGTGCCATTTAAGCAGAATACAAAATGTGAACGTGGGTATTAAACTAAAATCTTACAGACAAAGTGAAATTGAAAAGTTCAAAGTGAAATTCAACGATTCAATAAACTTCCTACTATGTATTTATGTCACCTCTTTACCTTAACTAGTCACCGTACTATTACTAAAAGGTTTACTAATAGCAACATTATACATGGTTCACGTAATAAAGATCCATGTACTTCTTACTACATTGGCTGTAATCTGGACTAGAGAAAACCATACTACCGTAAGTATTAGACATATACATGTACATGTTATGTAATTTTGGCAGGCATACATAGTCAGAACGTTGTCTTCGATGTCTTCAAACTGGAGGGAGGCACAGTGCATCGTGTGATGGTTGAGGGGAGGATGAAGGGGAGTGCAACAGGTTATGTTACCATGGACTTCTTGACCAACAAACCACCGTTTGGAGGATCATGCACTATTGATAAATACAACGGTAAATTTGTTGACCTGTCCTCTCTAACTTATTATCTGCAGAGAAGTGGATAAGCTTTTGGACATTCATTTAACCTTTTCTACCATATTGAAGCTAAATTACTACACAATTTGCGCTGTCTTTTGATGCGAAGTTATGTTTATTTTCACTTTTATCAAGCCTATAAAAGTCAAGTCAGGAACAAGCAAAAGAATGGGTACATTCCAAATAAGAAAAGGCAGATAAAATAATTTCACCTATACTTTCTACTCCAAAG
>OZ012687.1:3362383-3394883 GCA_963942565.1 Maea johnstoni | reverse complement strand
ATATATATATATATATATATATATATATATATATAATATATATATATATATATATATATATATATATATATATATATATATATATAGAGAGAGAGAGAGAGAGAGAGAGAGAGAGAGAGAGAGAGAGAGAGAGAGAGAGAGAGAGAGTCATTTAGTTCCTGCACCTAATGCGTGGGAAGGCCAGGCATAAGGCACGACAACACACCTGATTGGTAACCAGTTTCCACTACATGGATGCATGGATGACCTTGCAACTGAATAAATCTTTGTTTTGCAAGCTACAGAGGTCATTGGTGTGTTTGTGCTATTTCTGACACGTTATCGATGAAGGTTTGTACAACCAGGTACTGGCAGACGTCACGTCGACTGTTGCAGGAATTAAACGTCTTTACTGTATTTATCTGAAATTCAGTTGGATTCCTATATAGTATCACTGAATATGTTTTGCTTGTTTTTGATTAATTGTTACTTTGAGTAACCATTTTTGATGTCATAACCTTCTTGTCATTATGACCTACAGAGCCAGGTAAGTATTACATTTAGTAGTAGTAGTAGTAGTAGTAGTAGTAGTAGTAGTAGTAGTAGTAGTAGTATCAAGAATATGTGGTTTTATTAAAACTAGTAGTAGTAGTGTAACTCCTTTAGCAGTTGTTTAGTAGTACACGTATTAGTAGTAGAAGAAGAAGAAGTAGTAGTAGTAGTAGTAGTAGTAGTAGTAGTAGTAGTAGTAGTAGTAGTGGAAGAAGTAGTAGTAGTAGTAGTAGTAGTAGTAGTAGTAGTAGTAGTAGTAGTAGTGGTAGTAGTAGTAGTAGTAGTTGTCCTGGATAAAGTAATGCAGTTAGTTTTATTGCATTACATCTTCAAACAGCAAAGCAGATAATTGTTAGATATAAGCCATATTGAGGTACGTCATCTCACATTTTCAACATAATTTTAAAGACATTTATTCACTCCTTCATCTTTTCATCTTTTCAATGTCCATTTTACAAAACAATATACCACGTCTGAATGTCAATGGCCATGACCGATATCGGAAAAAATTCTCGGATGTATATTAAAATGCATACAGAGAAAATAAATGAACCTGAACTAATAAAAAGAATATGGCAAAAGGAATAAGGCTTATCGCAGCTTCGTTGATTTGGTTATGACATAAATATCATTTATATTGTAAGATGGTGACAGATTTTATTTATTTATAATGGTATTTGCCCTGTTATTTGTCAATATGCTTAGTGAAATCTTTTACCAGAAATGAGGACAATCCTTCACTCTTGACTGAGTATGAGCATTCTCCTTCAGGTTATTTCAGACTACTTCAATCCGGGTGTACTACTTTTATTTCTGATTCTTGTATGTCATATTATATGGCAATTATCATTTTGCCTAAACAAGGCTTAAAGTTAGAAGTATTCATTTTGTGCAATGTCATTAATTATTTTATGCTTGTGGTACTTTGTTTATTCGTTGATGGTTATTTTTTTTTGATTGTGAAGAAACAGTTATGTATACATTCATTCAGTCCTTACAGATTCTTTCATTCATTCATTCATTCGTTGCCTTTCAGGTCCTCAGGGGGAACCAAGATACCAAGATGCCGGTGCAAACATATTTGCTGTTAGTTCCATTCTGAATGTGGCAGGCGGCCCGGACACTACGGGTAACATTACTGCGGAGGAGCAAGCTAATATCACCAGAAAGCTACGGCAGGTATGTCACTCCATTCATGTTAACTCACTTGTATCACATGACCTGGCAACATGCCTCTGGAGTTCACACATGACCTGGTAATGCTAAACACCCATTATGAAAATAGTGGATCATTTTGTAACATGTGTGCAACTGGAGCCAGATGTGTTTGCTGTATAAGTGTGTCTAATGATTGACCTATCACTTAAAGACTAACACTCCATTTCCACACACTAACTACCCAATACAGTAGTCCTGTGGAGAACTGGTGCAAAAGATCAACCATGGGTCTGCCAGGAAGCTACCGCTGATCAGTGCTTTTTGAAATTTGGAATTTCGTTACATTTATGCTGTATGATGCCTAACCCCAAGTCACAGGAAACTTTCTCACATTCCCTAGCTGGGATTCAAGTTTGATTTGTCCTGAGGGAATGGATTACCTACAGCTGTTACTACAACTGATCCAATTGTTTACAGTAAGACATCCCTCTGCCCTTCCTTTTCCTATGGCTTCCTATTGTCTGGAATAGTGGAAACTTATGCATTGTGAATATTGATGAGGTTATTATCTGAAAAAAGGCACTCAGGGCCACATTCAGTCAGAACTCCAAGAGAGAAACATGCCATTGTCCAGCAGTGACCAGCACAGACATTTTGGTATGTCAAATACCATTTGCTAACATTGACAATGCATATATAGCATAAAATAGTGTTTGTGTTAGGAGGAAAATATTGACTCAATATGCAAGTATATTTTGTATCAACTTTTTTTCTTCAAGCAGTAGTGTCTTGATACTGTTTTTTTTTTAAAGGTTCTTCAAATTATATATTTAACATTGACTAAGTGTCTGGAGCCAAATTTAACTATACCAAGGAGTCAGATTTTACCAGACAGGTATCCATGAAAGAATTTTTCTAGGCGTAGTAGGCTAGTACATCTAAGTAGTTCAAGGTTAAAAAGTAGGACTGCAATAGATTCATTTTCTCAGGCTCCTATGAATTTTACATTGAAGACAGGGCTTCCTTGAAAAATCAGTTTAAACCATTTCTAACTGATGGGCACCTTCAAATAGCCTAATAGCTTGTATTATAGTAGAAGATATCCAACAGAATATTTTCAATGTGATATTGTAAATGTGAGGTTTTTTAAGTATCCTTGTTTATTCATGCTAAAATCTTTGCTGTTATCGTCGAGCTTGTGAGAATATTTGCTACTGAATTTAAAAAAATACTATTTAAAGAGGTGTTCTGATCTGATACTGAAGCTGGTGAATCTCTTGACATAATACTGTTCTAGGGGTTTGAGTATTGAGCCCATTGAACCACCTCTAGTTGTGAAATTACTTACTAGCTTTATGTAGGAGAATGTGAATAAGATTATTTTTCTTCATGACTGACTTATAGATTAATATATATATTGATAATTTTTGTCTGATCTCATTTTATTTGCATGTTAGCCATCACTGGACAAAAAAGTCCATTCCGCAGCATTATCAATGTCCTTTCTGGGACACAACTTATTTTCAAAAACATGTTCAAAGTACCTGTCTAAAAGACATTAAATCTTCATTCTTGTTTTTGACACATACCTTACACTTCAAATAAAGTATACAATCACTCATGTTGGAAATTTCTATTTTACTGAGGAGGGATTTTAGTTAGCATGACGGCGTTCAAAAACTATGTCGAAAATGTGTCCTTTCTGGGACAAAATTTAAAACCTAAAATCACCTATTTAGGTTTAAGTTTTGGAATTGAAATTTAGGCCATATGTTCCTCACTGATGTCCGAAAGTATATGCACTGAAAAATGTTTGATAACTTTTCAAAATAAATATAAATTAGTAAATTAGTAAATTACATGTATGCTGTATGATGCCTAACCCCAAGTCACAGACAACTTTCTCACATGTCCTAGCTGGGATTCAAGCCCAAGCAGTAGTGAGAGACAGTGAGTACCTGGCAATCATAACTGACCAGTGGCCGAACCTTGGAAATTGCAACATAGATTCATTTCTTCCCCAGTTTTAGTGGTGGAGATGCGGCATACAAGTGGTTGAAAGTTTATTTTAAGGAAATATTTTATCAGATACATTAATATTTGTAGGAATACGTAAACAACTTACAGTCAAGTATTTCTAAAGATATTCCTTTATCATTGGGGTGTTTTTATTTTAGCCAGACCAGGTGTACGTTCACAACAAGGATGAGGATTATATGCCTATTGAACAGATGTAGCATGCATTTGATCCGTACATATATCCTAACCTAACATCTTACTGAAATCCTTATTTTAGCCCTGTATGGATCTCTACGCCTTTCATTTAAGGCTTTTAGAAAACTTTTAATCTGAATTTGATATATGTTGAATGTGTTTCTAGGCTCGAGCGAAGCTAGTAAACATTGTTGGAGGATTTCCCGTGCGTAGTGCTGAAGAGTTAGATCAAACAAATGAATTAGTTGGTTCTCTCATGCAAAAACCTGAGGATGTGGAATTCAATGCACAGGTAAGGCAACCATAGAATCCTTTTATTTCATTGATGATTTCATAATTAAGTTTTCATTTTTTTTCATGTAATTGATTTTATTGCTTGTCCTTTCCACACCTATGGGCCAGGGACCTTCAATTCTTTTAAATGTGGATAAAAAAAACCATAAGTACTAAGGGAAGGGCATTGCATTTTTATTACTTTTTTTCTGTTCAAATGTTGCAAGAATTAATTTCGGAATTAATTCAACATGAGATAAAATGCTCATTTTACTGCATTCAGATTGTATAACTTTTCATAAAGTATAAAATATGTAACTGTGATACCCTTGCTTCTATACTTCTGTTAATTATGTATATGCAAGATTTCTAGTAAGTCAGTAAATACTTGATGTATAAAGTGCATCTTTCCAATGTCCTTTTTTGGTAGAATTTGAATTAGACCACAGGGTCAAAATCAGTTCCCGCTGGTCTGCAGGCCTATGTGAGGCTGTATGATAATTGGGGCCCTACTCCGCCGAGTAATGGTTTAGACACAAAACATATTGTTACTAGAAAAATAGCGTAAGCTTGTACATATATGAAATTATCCGAATGACACTTTATTAACAAAAATTGACCCAATTAGCCTATTCCAAACATATTGCTTTGGAATTAAGTTACATGTTATCAAATTGTAGGAAAATGCAGCCGATAAAGTTAATGAAATGACGTCAAAGTTTTCTGATATAAAGGGAGATCAGCCGCTAGCAAAAGCAAAGCAAATGGGATTTGGTAAGTTTTTCTTTATCTATGTGCCATACTTCCATGCTACACCTTTATATGCGTTTAAAATATTTTTTCCAACTATGCTCCTCAATACAAACTTTAACAACAACAGCAATTACAGCTCCTACCACTATTATTACAGCTGCTGCTGCAACTGCTGCTGCTGCTACTCCTACCACTACTAATACTACTACTACTACTACTACTACTACTACTACTACTACTACTACTACCACTCAAACAATATCTCTTCCACTAACATAGAAATTACCAGAAATTGTGTGACATCATGAATTATAATGGTGAACAGGAAAATGCAGGGTATTTACACGCAAACTTATTGAACTGCAAATGTAAGCAAGACATGAAATCAAACATATGTTGTTAGTTTGATCGAATGGGTGAATCTTTAAATTAAACAAGGCAGGGCAATACTACAAATCCCTCGTAGACAGTTATCCAATCTGTCAATCATAAAATTGTTAGTGTAAAGGTTCTGTAATAATATCGGAATCAAGCTAAACCTAATGTTATCAACATTGCCCTTGAGGTGTTTCGGGAAATGATCAGCTATCCAAAAAAAAAAGAACTCTGGTCTGAGAATACTCTATTGATATTTCAAACCGTAAATGTCTCATT
Organism: Maea johnstoni; assembly: GCA_963942565.1. Classification (NCBI taxonomy): domain Eukaryota; kingdom Metazoa; phylum Annelida; class Polychaeta; order Spionida; family Magelonidae; genus Maea; species Maea johnstoni. Next base: position 3,389,300 of record OZ012687.1, on the reverse strand, counting down.
GTTACAGATCTTATTGGTACTGGCGTGAAAGTTGTTACATGTTCCAATGATATGTTTGCTTCTGCCAAGAAGTTGGAAAATGCCAGGCTCGCTGCCCTGAATGGTACCAATGCTACGGAGGCTATTGTCGTAACTACTGCCTCACCAAGTACAGAAGGTGAAGTGGTGAGTACTCATAACAAATTCCTGTGCTTAAAGTGTAACTCCACCTTCAAAATTAAAAAAGATATGTTGTAGAGCTCATTCTCACCTTCCATAGGACACATTGGTTACAATTGTACTCTGCAGATAAACTGAAATAATACCATTCAAAGATAACTTTATGGGGGCTGCCATGTTCGTTCAGAGGGAACCTAATTAGTGTTGTTAATTTGATGCGTATGATGTCATGCTATGACATCCTGTAACACCACAGCCTAGTGAGGGAGCTTAGGGGCTAGCTCCAGTGGCCAGTGTCTGACACTTAGATATCAGGCTAGGGGCCCAAAAATAATTCTTTGGCGAAAGTTATTGGCCAATAATAGGTTTTCTGGTTATTATACATACTAATTTTGACCCCTAGTTTGAAAAATCTAGGCGCCCATAGCAAAATCTAGGGGCATATGCCCCTTGGAAAGTTGAACACTGGGACTCTGGACAGCTCAAAACTTGAGCACAAAAATGGTGAATTGTCAAGCTTTTGGATGCAACAATGATTCTCCAAAGTAGCGCAAGGACCAGTGAAAACATGATCAATATACGGTCCGAACCAGCAAAGATATGATCAATGTATCGTCTGTGACAGCCCCACATTTAAAGGTAAGAAACATTTAGATTAAGTGGGGGAAATTCTGAAAGCCAGAAAATGATGTACACTGACTTCCCCCTTCCAATAATGTTCATAAAAGGAAGGGTATGCGTATTCGGAAGAATACATTAATGATAAAAGTTTTCTGTTAAACAATAACAAATTTCAAAATGTGTTATATTTGCTGTATTTCTCTGTAAATTTTAGACATTGGTTTAGAAGTAGATTAGCATTAGCATTTTGTTAAATAAGTTGAATATACCATTGATATAATTTTATATGTTTGTGTGACCCAGTAAATGGCCACTCTTTTCCAACATAGAGAAAAAATACATCATATATTTGATATCCAGGGTGGAAGGAAATTTGGTGCTGAAAGGTTTATTTGGTACTTTTCCTCTTCCTTTTTTCAAATGGGACAGTTCTTAAATATAAACTCCTTTTGCAACAATAAGAAAACTTTTTACACAGCTGGTACACCATTTAGAACTTGCAGAGTTGTATTCATTATTGAGTAAAACCTACTTGATGTTGAGAATAGCTGGGGCCCTACCTAAGTTGATAGCTATTATGAATTAGAACTAAAACATTGTCACAATATAATTGGACGATGGTTTCTTGGCTATCTGGTTTCATAATTGTACTTCATATACTTGCGTTTTCCTAACAGTAACTAGTCTGACTGCAATCTGAAATAATTGTGCCCAGAGGATGTTTATAGCAGTTAACCTCCTAGGTAAAGCATGGGACTAGAGCAGCCGCAATTCCTCTGAGAGTAATGCGTATTGCAGTCAATTCCTGAGCAGCTGACACACTGACAATACAGACACAGCTAACTAAATGTAAACTCCCTTTCATAGCCAAGCCAGGAAACAGTGTTAGCACATTGTAAGAATACTAAATGTCAGGCTATTTTGTAAACTGGTAGAATTTCTTGAGCCCTAAAGCTCATCTATAACCCATTTACTGCAGATCTCTTTTCCCTCATTGCTTTTGCCACACAGAACCTGGTATACCTCTAGCAAATATAACTTACACTATATAGGTATACACTGAGTTTCAGTGCCTCTGTTTGTTGAGTCTGATACATCACTATCCTCTTTGGAAGTCATTTCCTAATGAGAGAATGTGTTGGTGCGTTCAGTTCTGAATGGCCCTCAGACTGGATGTAGCAGTATGACATCACTTCCTGTTTCTGATAAGCTCTGATAAGCTCCAAGACGGGGCCTACATGAACATGTTGAGGCAGTGAATTTGCTGTATTTTGCAAGATGCAAACTTTAATATCTCAGTCAATTTGCGGAGTACAATTGTAATTGTACAATTGTAGAGTCCTGAGAAAGGTGACATTGAGGTCTAAAACACTCTTCTTTTTTTTAATTTTCAAGGTGGGGTTACACTTTTATTCAAGGGCTGCAACTAAATTAAATAAAATCATACAGTGCCTGTTCTCTCTCAAATCGATGGAGATGGTAATGAAAAGTAGCAGACTATTTCTTACATTTTGTAGTACAAATATCGTTATTTGTTTTATAGGAATCTTTCAACGAGACTAGAAAAAAGGCAGGTAGGGTGATGGCTAAAATGGCAAACGTCATCAACTCGGTGTCTGACTCACTGTCTGGGACTTTAGATGTTGGTGATGCCCCAGATGTGCTGGACCTACCCAGTGTTAGAGTGGAAGTTGGAAAGGAAGAGCCGTCTGTTATGAGCTCAGAAATCAGCAGCAGCCATGGTGCTCTCACGATGCCAGATCTTGGGGACCTGTTTGATGAGCCAGAAGAAGTGGGTTGCCTCATTCGTAAAGTAAGTTTTCACTACGGATTAGTTTGATCTTGTTATTACATGCTGGTTAATATTCCCTTAGAATTATTCTTTTAACAAACACCCAATACGGGTACAAAATAACCCCTTTGCCATTTGTATCCGGGTGGAATTACAATAATCGTTACAATTTCTGCAATGTATGGCTATATCATGAATAAGAAGTATGTCAACACACCCTGAATTATCAAACCGCAAACAAAAGCCAACAAAGAAAGGGACTTTGTCGTATCAGTGACAGAAACTGCCAATATGGGCATTCTCAAAATATCTGGCTGAAAACAACAAAAAGCAGAGTAAAACAGGTTTAATGCCTTAACAGTTTACCTCTGCGTAAGGTTTTATTAGACTAGGCAGAGCGACCCACAAGAATGACTTATCTCTTGAACTCACCAGTAACTGATACACATTTTCCTGATTACTTTCTGCCAGTTTATCTACCAAATGTATACCATGGTGGCAAATAGTTTTTAACACCTTTAATGACTTCTAACATTTGGGTTCAACAGCTGGCGCCATCTCTAACTCCCATTGTTGCCATGGTGTAGTGTACATTGATTTCCAAAGACACTATCTACAGATGTTAAACATTGGGCTCCTAACAATGAGAGTTTTGATAAGCATTGTTAGGATCCCAAACAATTTGACTAATTGGCAGTTTTAGACTAGAGCTGATGATATATCATACATTATGTACATTTGACTTTGTAAATTTCATTTTTTAAATAGACTGTTTTCTCTGGTGTAAATATGAACGTTGAGGACGACTCTTCCAATGATGTCACTTCGGGTACACTCACCTTTGAACTGATTCCTTGTGATCCACCAGCCGTATCGGAATCAGCACCGGCCACAGATGCTAATGGAACTGAGGTGACTGCAGCACCCTCTAGACGAAAACGCTCCACCGGAATGAAACCTGCCTCCTTCGAGGTCACTTTACCTATGACCCAGGAATTCCCTTTGATCACAGTCAATGCTACACCTACAGCCTACGATATGATGTACCATTCATTTCCTGTGGCAGTGGACCCAGTACCTGTGACTATCAATCTCTATCCAAACGATACAAATGTAACGTATGGTGTGTATTTAAAACACGAGGCCCAGCCAAATAAAGACAGCTATGATTTAATGTTTGTGGTCCCATCAAATGAATCACTGACAATCAATAAAACCATGTCAGAGGAGGATATGTTTGATCTTGATCGTACCATTTTTATCTCAAAGGACAACCTGACTAATGGGACCTACCAAGTAGGCATCGCTTTCTATGGTAAGTAGCAGCTTCCTGCTCATTTCAGTAGACCTACATTGCCGACATTTGATTCCTGCACTCAACGCATGGGCAGCCTGGGCTTAATAGACAACCGCATGCCTGATTGCCAACCAGGTCTCCTGCGCAGCAATGCACGTGTGACGTCACAACTAACGTAGCTCTAACTCACAAGCCACGTAGTTCATTGATGTGCTTGGCTTATTCTTTTGAGATGTTTTCCATGGGTGTGACCATAACTTTTATATCCTAAACGTCTATCATTGAATTATTTATAATTATTAATACATATTTGTACTTTTGCTGAAATATGCCTTTCAGAAAATATTGAAATAATGATAAAGAAATAAAATGAATGACACATACCTACTCAATCTTCCCAAATTAGATAATCGGATGGCCTGTTTCTAAGGGGGAGTTTGTTGGTTCAAGGCTCCTCCGGCTCATCATACATGGTTTGACCTATACAAATATGCAGCATTGTAAAGTGCTGTCTATTGTGCCTTGCCACTATAAGAGTAGTTAAGACTATGTTCTCCTCTCTGTTTCATTGCAATATGCCAAAAGCTCTTGAAGGCGAGGTAGATAATAATACGTGTTCACCTTCTCTCCCTAATTGCCTTGGTACATTTCAGGTTGTTACAATGGCTCTATATGTGAATATTCTGGGTCTCTAGCATACCAAATACGAATTGGAGATATTGGCTGTCGCATTTTTGATCCTGCAACAAAGCAATGGACAAGCAAAGGTTGTGAGGTGAGATTATGTATGTTATGTATATTTTCTAAGTATGTATTTGTGTACATTTGCATCCATACATTCATGTAACCTCTGAATGTATGGTTGTCTGTAGGTATGTCTGTGTGTACCGTGTGTATGTTTGTGAGTATGTTTGCATACATGTATGCAGGTAACCCCTGTTTGTATGTATGAATGTACGTACGTATGTGTACCGTTTGTATGTATGTTTGCAACAATGCATACATGCTGACATGGATGTGCAGATGTATGTTTCCATATTCATATTAATTAGCAGTCATAAACGATTCCCCGTTTATGTGAAAGTACCAAAACATAAAGGCTACATGTTAACTGTGTTTTCTTTTAGGCAATAATGATGGATTAGGAGAAAATCATCAATATCTATGCATACCTTTTTAAAAGTCATCGTTTGAAGACTATAAAAATGATGTGATAATGAATACCTAGTTTTGCATATTTATGATATATTTGCAGGTTCTGCCTGGATCACTACCAAAGAAGGCTCGTTTTAAGAGTAATATATTTGGAAGTCTCGGGGCTGGTCTGGTTACTGCACCTAACACTATTGACTTTGGATCTGTCTTCCTAAATCTTGGAGCTAAACTACTGGAGAACTTGCCTGTCCTCATCACAGTACTAGGCTTTATCCTTGTGTACATAGTCCTCATTGTTGTCCTTAGGAGGATGGATAAGAGGGATGATTTGAGGGTTAGTAATCAGCCATTTTATTTGAGACATGTACAAAGATAGTTTGTAAATGACTTGCAACAGCCAAGGGTTTTAGCGTTTTTCACGGACACAATTTGTATTGTATTGCATCATTTATTAACCATATCATGGATATGAAAGATACAGATAAAACAGTTTCTGAACAAAAACATACAACAAATGAAAAACAAAATATACATTACACAAATTATCTCATGCTACATATAATAACATACATATGAATGCAAGAGTGTATAGCTATGCCTCAGTTTTAACATCTGAGGACATGCTATAGTTCATATTGTTTTTACCCTGTAGTAGCTTTTACTATACATCTGATAAATTGCATTCTCAGAGGCAATCCAAAAATTGAGCATCATCAAGAATGTCTACTTGTAACCATGTTAGCACAGATGCTGGATTACTCTCTAGTTCTAATACCTGCATGTAAGTCGTACAGTTTATTGTACATGATAGATCTTTAATCCTCCACGAGCATCATCATAAAGTTGATCCAAGCTAGTTTCCTAGTAAACACTTTATCAAACCTGACATGAAGTAGAGTCCATCAAACATTACTCATAAGTTTACAATTATAAAAAAAGTCCATTGCAAAATCAGTGTAAACATGTTACCTTATTACAATCTTCCATTTGAAAGAGAAACCATTATGAATTAAGCAACTTACTTTATCCCAACAGTTTTTGCCGCTTCCAATAAATGGTAATGACCCTGATGATAAATACTTGTACGAGGTGCATGTTTTCACCGGGACTAAAAAACACGCTGAGACTGATTCTAAGGTTTACATAGAGATGGTTGGAGAAGACGAGGATACAGGAACACTATGCCTTGAAGATGGAGTCAGAAAGGTAAGAATACCTTTACACTTCCACTAGATTAGCCAATTCCTTCAAATTTCCATGGGCTTAAAGCATATGCATACAAATGCACCACTTGAGGGAAAGGGAGAAAGACTCACAGCATGCATATGCCAAATGCTATGATATGAATCGGAGTGCAGTAACAATCTACAGCATTAATATTAGCGGTCACCTGGAGGATGACTGGGAAGGCCTATGCCTCAAGGTAATCATTCAATGGACTGGTACATGAAAATATATATTTAATTTGAATAGCAGATCCACTTTTCCGGTGTGGTATTTCTCTAGATTTCCATCCCCTATAAACAATGTGCTCTATAATATCACCATGAACTAAAATGCATTAATCTAGGGAAAGAATATAAAGTCCATATTCATTAAGAGTCATGACACTTCATCAATCACCTTCAATAAGAGGTGTTTATAGATACCTCTGGAACTATTTGCAATGTTGTTTAGGAAGATTTATTATTATTCTTGAATTCTGCTTTCAGAACTTCAGGCAAGGTCGTGTTAGCACCTTCAAAATCACCACAAAGTATTGCCTTGGTGACATTGAAGCAGTACACATCTGGCATGACAACAGCGGAAAGCCCAAGGAGAAAGCTAGCTGGTATCTCTCCAAAATCATTGTTACGGACATGCTAACAAACAAATGGTAGGTAAACCACTACTTTTACTACTACTTCTACTACTACTACTACTACTACTACTACTACTACTACTACTACTACTAAGGAATTCGCCATGGCCTAGTAGTTACGAGGCCTGGCTCCCCAATGTGAGTTCGCAGGTTCGAGTCTCCGCTGGATCCCCAAGCCGGTTGGCCTGGCCGCTATATAAATATGTGGCGTTGTAGAGAACTGTCTATGGTCCTTATGCAACTGAAAGACCCCTTGGAACTATTCGTGAAGAGTAGGGAATTTATTCCCGGTTCCAGGTTATTATCTCGTCGTGATATGACCTAAGCTGTTGAAAGCGACGTAAAAACCCAATTCCTTCCTTCCTTTTTTACTACTACTACTACTACTACTACTACTACTACTACTACTACTACTACTACTACTACTACTACTATCACTACTACTACTACTACTACTACTACTACTACTACTACTACTTATAAAGTGTTTACAATGGTGTATGCGTCTCTTGTAGCACCAATTATTGACTATGGTGCAGCAATATGGGGTTTGAAGGAGTAGAGTTGTATAAACGCGGTACAAAATAGGGCATGCCGTGTGTTTTTGGGTCTAGGTCGGTATGCTCCAAATGCAGGTGTTCATGGCGAGATGGGTTGGGTTTTACCATTCCATCGACAATGGATGAGCATATCTAGATTCCGTTGCCGTCTCTCTCAAATGAACGAGGATCGACTTCCAAGAAAGATTTTTAAATGGGCTCATAAACAAAATATAAAAAACACATGGCCCCTTAAGGTGGCTCTAGAGTATGAGACCCTTGGTCTCCATAGACTCAATGATATTAACTTGGTAGTTGATTTCTCAGAAATTGGCCAAGAACTCTATGAAAAGCTTCTTAATGAGTGTATAGCTAAGTGGCATGCCATCTTAGACAGGGAAAATAATAATAAATTAAGAACTTATCGGTTATTCAAAAGAGAATTTTTGTCTGAACCATACCTCGAGATGCCAATTACTAGGAAGGAAAGGAAAGCGCTGGCTCAAATTAGATGTGGAGTTGCACCTTTGAGGATAGAAACAGGTCGCTGGGAGAAAACAAATAATCATAGAATTCCTAAAGAGGAGAGAGTATGCCTGAGTTGTTATAAACAAGGGTTTGTAGAAATTGAGTCAGAAGAGCACTTCCTGTTGCGCTGTCGTCACCCTGCGCTTAAATCTCACAGAGAAAACTTTTTAAGCAAGGCATGCACAATCCCGCCAACTTTTAATACCTTAAGTGATACTGATAAAATGGCGTTCTTATTGTCCAACTGTGATATCGTATTTTTCAGTGCCAAAACCTGTTGCAAAATGCTTAATATCAGAACTGATGTATCAAGAATTGATTTTATGTAATATTAATATTTTTAACAATGTATATCATGTATTTATTGGTTGTATAGTCTCTCGTAGGTCAAATTTGACCGTCCATTGTTATTACTGTGTCATGTGTGTACAATTCTTAAATGGGTGAGACTTTAATAAAATTTTCTTATCTTATCTTATCTTACTACTACTACAACTACTACTACTACTACAACATCTGATGCTGCTGTGCTCTCACAATGATGGCAATAATATTGAAACATGAAAATGACAATAACTTTTGATAATGACAATGACGATGATGATGATGATAATGAAAATGATAGTATCAATAACAATTATTATTATCATAACTATAATTATTATTATTATCTTCATTGTTATTATTATTATTATTATTATTATTGTTATTATTATTATTACTTTTATTGTTATTATCATAATCATCATTATTATTATCATTATAACATCATTGATACTATTATTTATAATAGTAATAATATCGATTATAATGATAATTATGATAAAATGATAATATAATAATAATGATAATAATAATAATGATAACAATGATTATAATAAAAATGATAATTATAATGATTATATTAAAAATAAACGCAAACAATAGCAGTTAAAAATGAATTCAATTACTTAAGATAATAAAAAATGCTTATAATAGTAATACTAGTAACCGTAATAATAGTAATGGTAATAATAATGATAATGATAATGATAATAATGATATGTAATGAAAATGATAACAATAGTAACAATAATGATAATAATAAAATCAAAGCATGGAAAATGATTTAACAGTGTCTCTGTTCAACATGTTATTTTATGGATGTCCTCTATGTCTTTGCAGGTACGTTTTCCGATGTGATGAATGGCTTGCAAAGGACCAATCAGATGGTCGTATAGAGCGAGTCCTCTCCACCAAGACTGAGGGAGAGGGAAAGATGGATACTGGGAACCTCTTCCAGACCAATATGCAGACAAGTATTCTCAACGACCACATTCTTTTCTCAGCTTTCTACCGGAAGAGCAAATCGACCTTCACCCGGGTTCAGCGCATATCATGCTTTGTGTCCATCCTCTATCTGACCATGATTTCAAATGCCATGTACTATAAGACAGAAGAGAACGCAACACCAGCCAGTGCCTTGACCATCGGTCCAATCTCCATCTCTATGAATGATCTCTTTACTAGTGTTATCAGTACGCTAACGGTGACTCCTGCTGTGGTTACTATCACCCTCATGTTCACTAAATCAGCACCGAAGAGGATATATGGTAAGCGAGTGGGCCGTGGCAAGGGACAGCTCCCCTGGTGGTGCATAATCTTTGGATGGATTTTGGTAGTACTGTCACTCATGACATCAGCATTCTTCACCATCCTTTACTCATTACAATGGGGTGGAGTCAAGTCAACAGCATGGCTGACATGTTTCTTACTGTCTGCGGTACAGTCAGTCATAATCGTACAGCCCTTCAAGGTAAGAATGTTTTGACTATCTTTCATGCTGTTCTGGTAAATAGAAAGGTATGCACATTGTTAATCTTTGATCATGTTTCATACAAATGCTAATGAGATATTTTAAAAACAAGATGATTTCAATCCTAATTACTGTGATTTCCCTATAGAATATGATGTATCCGGTGTTTGCATATGCTCCCACATTCAATCTTGTCAACTCACGATAAATAACATTTTGCAAACAACTTGGATCAAGTAAACAATGGCTAGAGGTTATAATCAACTTATTTGAACTGTATATTGCAACCAGTTTTAGCAACTACATGATAAGGACGACCACCTGTTACTACCTACTATAACATGTGTTGTACTGTGGGAAATTACAACCTACTTCTAAATTGTTTCACCTGTCATACGTTCTGTTTAGTCGTAAATGTTGCATCCAAACCCAGGCTGTTTGTAAACAAATAGTTATATAATACGACTGCTTAATTACAATTTGTTGATACCACTTCCACTCTGAGTGAATGCAAACAACCAATTTTTAGCTGTTTTTCTAGAAAACCTCCCTGCTTGTGTGCAAGCAGATGCAAGGTTTTATTATATTGGGTATATTATTCTAGTCAGCGTTGGCCTAGATATTCCCAGTTGGTCTGATGATGTGGAAATAGGTGTAGGCTTGAACCTTAATTTCGAAATTAGTAAATGACCCTAAGTGTTTGTACTGTGGAATGAAGAATTTCTTAGTCATGTATTTCTATAAAATGTGACCTATCTGTAAAATGTAGAACTGTGGTTGAGAAATACGTTTAACATGTAAAGATATCCAAAACTGATAAAATCTTTCCGATAAATAATTGTTACGCACTTGTCACTATGGTCATTTTAGCAGCTAAAGAGGTTATTTATATCAAGCGTAAGATTGGTAGACCACTAAGCCTTTAACAAGGTAAAAAGCGTTTAGTTAGTCAAATGAAATCTAAACAGTATTTTTCTCTTTTAGCAAATGAAATAGATTCATTTTTTAAGAAATTTGTAAAAATTGCAAATGATTTATGAAAGTTTATTCAATTGGATGTATTCACATAATTTTATTCACATAAGGCTTTCATGATAATTTGTTTCATCAAATATATGTCAATATACTAGGAACCTACATGTACACATTATAAGGAATTTTTCTTTTTTTCAGATCCTTTTTGTAACAGCGATCATCTCATTTTTCTTCCAAGAAGATAAAGATATTGAAGATTTCAAAACTTTGAAGGAAAAAGAAATTGACTTAACGCAATACAAACGACCAGAGTCTGAACCAAAGCCACCCAGAGCTAGTAAGCAACATTTCTCTGTTCAGATACACCCTACGATTGAGATAGTATGTGTATTCTACTATGTTTACACACACAGACATGTAAACATGCATATATATATATATATATATATATATATATATGTATAAATGTAGAATATAAAATAATGTGTGTAGAAGAAGGAGTTTGCTCCGTTAGTGGAAGAGCAAACAATTGGTTCCTATCCTGGCAGGACTTCTAGTCCTACAGGGATAAGAACCACATGGCTTCTCTAGTTATTCGTCCCAACCCTGCATTAAGAACCTCTCTCTATCTCTTAACGTACTGCAATAGGTTTGGTAGATTGAAAAATACAAAATGATAATATTTATCCTCAATCACCACTACTAATTGGGAATAGCTAAAAATCAAAACTACGTCAATATCTCATAAGGAAACTTACTCTTGAATTTTTCTTTGTGTTACCCTATGAAAGGATTTGAGAAATATCTGTGTATTTCACTCTACTAAAGTGTGGACGCCCACCTGTATATTCTATATTCAATTTTTTCATAGCCTAGTTTTCATCTACATGACAATTGATGTTATAGTTAATCATTTTTTCTATTTTGATGTTTAACAAATAGTTTATATATTGTGAGAGTGTATATATGTCTGTGCCTAATATCAATAAAGATAGAGAAGCAGTAGTTTAAGTAGTATAGTCACGTCATACCTATGACGTCATACCTATGAAGTGAAATCAAACATGTGGCTGGGATGAACAATGTACACCTCCACTCAGTATGTTTGTTCCTTGTCCTTTGCAGACATAGAGATACCTGAACCAAGCAAGGAGGAGATCGCAATTAATGCTGAAAGGAAGGGAATGGAAAAGAAAATGAATACTCTATTTAAATACATCCTCTTCCACATGCTCTTTATGGCAGCTATGTTATTAATCAGTACAGGAAACCAAGATGTCTGGAATTTCCGACAAAACTTTCAGCTCCGACAAATGTTTATGACAGACACTTTCAAAGCGGTAAGTTTACATGCCACGGGTTTATCACTATTGCCGCTGGCAGCAGGGGCATATGGCAAGACCGCACACCAATCATCACCCAGGAACCTGGGCATAGATGCATGGCTGACCTCATAACTCAACGTAGGTTTGATTTTGCAAGCTACGCTGGTCAGTGATTTGCTTGGCATATTTTTTTAACTGTTTTTGTAAAACCAGACACTGGCAGACGTCCTTTGACTGGTGCAGGAATTAAGTTTCTTTGCTGTAGACCCCTACAGCCTTTATACCATGCATTAGAGGATGCCTGTATGACGGAAAACAGGACCCCACATCTGCTTATATGACCTGCGGGTGTAAGGTCCGTAGCATAACAAGTAGCAGATTTGTATAGTCATTTCCTTCATGTATGTCTACTGCACTTTAATTTCACATGAAGATCTTGCTTGATAGGTTATTGAAGATTTGCAACACTTTTAATGGGACTATATCTGTGCTGGAAAACAAAACTAATTGAAAGGATGTGTTTGGCTGCAGAAATGACGTCCAAAGCAGCCGATAGATTAAGACATTACAAGCTACTTGTTTTAGCCCTATCATTTAGACCTAGTTCTACAGATTAATCTGAAACGTTTTGGCTGTACGTGTCAGACATCCAAACCGACATTGTTATATAGTTTTTTCAGTTCTACTTTTATTTCCAATGGTTCTCCATTCCTTTTTTCTTTCTTTTTATCGCATTTTTAATTTTCATTATTTGTTCTAATTATTACAATATCAATCAAATTATTTTTTTCTCATTTTAATGTTACAGGTCAGCTCTTAATGACTGCACGTTCTGATACTGCTGCTGGGACAACCCCCTGTAAAATCTATGTTTCAAATTTTGCTATTTGGAAATGATATGATTTATACAATTCTTCATCCTGAATACATAATCCTCTTGCAAGTGCACAGTCAAGATTTTCTTCCAAATTTTGTCATAGGAGAAAATCCACTGAGAATCCTTCATTAGGAAGCGCATTAAAGGTGGTTTACTGGTTAAATTTGGGAACATATGGCGATTTTGAGATTTTCATATTTGTTATTGCCTACACCCTTTTCATCATAATTACCCCAAACATGCCTGTCTTGGCCATCACTGAACAGAGTAAGAGAGAACATTTCACGGAACCTCTTCGAAGTTTGTACACAAGCGAAGATGGCTTTGGATCTTTTCTCTTTGTTGATTATATTAAAACATAAGCCCTTCAAACAAGCATTTATTGAATTTTGACTTTTTATCATAATTTTGCATGTATATAGCTAGATGCACTTAAAAGTGAAGGATACTACATTTGTAAATTTAGTTTTTTGTTCTTAGTTGGTACAAATTCTCTGCAAGAAATGGTTATAAATGTTAAATGGATAAAAAAAATGAAATATGATACCCTTCCCTTTGTAATTATATTTGATTGCCTTTGATTGTATCATTGTGGATAGAAGCACTGTTTTAGATCACCTTGTTATTCTAGATTTTCTACCCTAACATCTTACCCTGACTGAAAGGGAATGGTTAACTTGTTCCTCATAATGATACCTTTCTTGCAATGCATATTTTGTATAGGCTAAATAGTTAGATAAATGCGAGCTAGCGGAAGAACAGAATCAAAAAGAGTTACCCCATCTGCTAACTCAAAGGCATTTTGTATTTATAATTTCATGTAAATATGATGTGGTAAATAAATAAAACAGTTCACTTTGAATCCATTTTACATTTACAGATAAGGACTGAAGACCATTTCTTGGCATGGGCCGAAACGGCAATAGGAGAACTATTTTATGCAGATGGATTGGATGGTGTTCCTGTGAGCGCGTACGACAATAAGTTCATTGCCAATATGAATGCCATGCGACTTGGTCCTCCTATTCTCAGGCAAATCAGAGTCACAACAGGTAAATGATCTAGTTTTCATTCACATTTTTCTGTGGTCATAACTTGGTTTTCAATATTAGGCGTGGCCTATCCTGATGGCTGTGTGGTCTTAGGCGTTGCCAGTAACTGTTAGCTGTCTCTCACCCCTCCCAGGGTTTGAATTCCAACCGGGACATTTGAGAAAATTGCCAGTTAGGCGTTGGTTTTTGTTGGGTACTATGGTTTCCTCCACCAGTAATAACTGGCTAGCCATGGCTTAGTTACAATACGGTAAAAAAGAGTGACGAAAAATGAAATTCCAAAATTCCTAGATTTCAACTACAGGCAGGCTATCAGGTTACCTGACCAGTGGAGTGTAGTGTTTCATATGGCTCCTTGTGCATGCCGCTCTTCATGGGTCCAATTTATCAGAATCTTCTGTTTACTGATTTTTATGATCACCTAAGCTAGCATGCCAGAAATGACCGCAACAGAAAACCACATTTCTTTTTACTTATTATATATTTTGAATCTATCAAGAGGAATGTCTATATCCAATAACCACTCTTTGATTGAAAAATATTTACAGTTATGTTGCTGTTACCTTTTAACTTTGTTAATCGGTGGAAAGACCTATCTACTCTTCTCTCTTTGTTAGACAGATGTATAGAACATTTGGCTTCAAGAAAGCATACTTCTTTAGATTCTTTTCGATACACATTACATAGAGTAGAAGAGTTGATTTATATGTACGACACTAATATCGATTGCATTTACTTCAGCAATGATATGTATGTACGTGGGAGCTTTTTAAAGAATTTACGGCAGGTTAGACCCATTCGGATTGTGTTAGTAGCTGGAGTACCTAGGGCAACCACCCACTATAGTAAGGCAGTTAAGCAAAGAATTGTGCACTTTGGGGTAGAAGCATAAAACTTGGTACAATTATGGTTAAAGGAATGCTTACAAAAGTTGGGAGGGGACCCAAGTTGTAGGTCAACACTATGACCTATTTTTGGGGCATTTTAGGTCAAAAATGGACATTTTTGGTGATTTTGCATAAAAAAAAAGTTTTTCATTGATCTGGGTAGAAGCGTTAAACTGGTACATTTATGGTCTAAGGAATGCTTTTAAACATATTGGAATGGGACACGGGTTGTAGGTCATTGCTATAACCTATTTTTGGGTCATTTTAGGCCAAAAAAGGACATTATTGATGATTATTGAACTTGGTAGTAGCATGAAACCTGGTACAATAATAGTTGAAGAAATACTTATAATAATTGGAAGAGAAAACAGGTTGCTTGTCACCCATATGACCTATTTCTGGGCCATTTTAGGCGAAAATTGGTCTAAAACAGACATTCTTTTTAAGATTTTACAAATAAACATATTCATTAGTTCTGTGTCGAAGGCTGAAATTATAATTGATTAAGGGAGTTCTTATAGAAATTGGAAGGGAACACAGGCTAAAGGTCACCCCTATGACCTATTTTTTGTGCCATTTAAGGCCATTAACAACTCTTTAATGCTTATAGACGCCATATGGCGTCGCTGTACTTACCCCCTTAATCCCGCGGAACGTCTTTTAGCGTCGCCACTGAAACACCCCTTAATCCCGCGGGACGCCTTTTGACGGCGTGTATAACAGCTTGCACAACATTGTAATACAATGCAATATACTGCAGTGCATTACAATGTTGCGGGGAGGAACCCCCAATACAGTGCTGGAGAGTACGACGCAACACAGCGCTGGGGGTTAAAGAGACAAATATGCATTTTTGTGTTTTCTCAATGAAAAACATTCATTCATTTGTGGGATGCATCATATTTGCAACATACATTTCCTAATGGATATGGATACAGATAGAGTATTATTATTTATGTTATATGTAACCTTAACATCACATTTTGGGGGTTAAATGAGGCAAAAGTTTCCAAAAGCTAACACTTCTGGTAGGAAATACATAGAATTAGTTGATTAATACACTAAAAAACCAAACCTAGAATGTGAGTACTGAGGTATTTGTTTCTCTAAATAATTAAATAATAGTCCCTCACTGCCTATTTTAGTCATCATGCAACATTATATTTGAGAAATGTACAATCTTGACATTTCCACATCCCAAGATTTGGCTATGAATGACCGAATAATGCTACAATGCTTTAATAGAAAAGTTCACTTCCATGGTGATGAGTTGAGGATGAAACATGAAATATTATTTCGGAAAAGGGAGGGATATGGTGGAGCGACGTTCAGGATACCTTTACAATTACATAAGATGAGACTTGTATATCATTTATAACTTTGCTTGATGGACGGTCTATTTTTCTGTCATTTTACTGCTTTTAAAACTGGAGTAAGAATGTATGAATTTAGCCAGATCGCAATATCTGACTCTCTAATGCCATGTTGATGATTTTCTATGATTATTTAGCTTTATATGGACGTTTATGTTTATCTTAGGATTTCTACTGCCATTATAGAGACAGAACCTAGCCTGTGTTAAGAAATGACTCTCTACAAATAGTGTCGTGTGCAAAAATGTTGTGTGCAACAGTGTTAAAGGCCTGTGGAACTGACGAGAAACACAGCGGTCTTTCTTACGCTTCGAGGACAATTATAGTCGTAGTTGACTGAAGCGAGTATGAATATCGGTAGAATTGCATGGAGCTTGAAGATAAGAATGAACAGAACGGATATGGATTTTTTTTGCCGGCAGACACTCACATATGTCCCAAAAACTTCCGCAGCATTTTTGCTGGTTTAACCGGTCATTTCTTAACACAGGCTAGGTTCTGTCTCTATAATGGCAGTAGAAATCCTAACATAAACATAAACGTCCATATAAAGCTAAATAATCATAGAAAAGCATCAACATGGCATTAGAGAGACATATTTCGATCTAGATTTTAGCATGTTACCTTTTTACTCTTGAGAACAGTGTCCTCCATATTCACAAAGACCTGTGCCATTGAGAATACCTTTATAACAGTTACGCTGGCACTTGCTTTTCTACACTTGCAGTGAATGAGTTCATAATTCATGCCAGATTTGTCCAAAAGGGTTTTCCATATTGAATTGTTTTTTTCACCAGCCCAACTTTGCTATTGTTGGGATATCTGGGTCCCTCTGTGTTGCTTGCCCTCTGGCCTCCCTGACAAGGCAGCACCTAGAATGTGATGGGAGAATGCTATCTAAACAATGAGACTTCCAGGAGAAAAGGTGGTGTGTTACACAATTGACTCTACAATATTCATTTGTCATATATCAGCATCACAAACATTTCAATAACTATCAATGCATTCTCAGTCACTTTATATGGAGCGTCCCCTAGTGACAAAAATGCTTCCGTGATTTCTGGGTGCTGTTTTCTCTGAAGTCACCGCGACATTTTTGTCACTAGGGGATGCTCCAGATAAAGGTTCTGAGAATGCATTGGTAGTGATTGAAATGTTTGTGGTGCTGATATATGACAGAACAAATTAATTTTGAAGGGTCAATTCTGCAACACACCAACTTTTCTCCTGTAAGTTTTGTTGTTTGGATAGCATTATACCATCACAGGCAGCCCTTGTGAAACAGATTCTAGGTGCTGCCTATCACGAATGACATATTTGGGGGCAAGCAACACAGAGGGACCCCAAGCTCCCGTGTCCTGCAAAATGGGGCTGGAAAAAATAACAACGATTCAACATAGAAAATATTTTTGGACAAATCTGGTACAGGCTCAAGAAATGTTTTATGAACTCATTTACTGTAAATGTAGAAAAGCATGCAATGGCCAATTAAATGTTAGAAATCTGATTTCAATTGCACTACTCTTTGTGAATGTGGTAGACACGTTTAATGCTAAAATCATGCATTCTTACTCTGAAAATTCCAGTTATAAAAGCATTGAAATGGTAGAAAATAAGACCCTCCATCAGGCAAAATTGTGAATAGTATACAAGCCTAAAAAAATAATCCAAATTGCAACGCCCATCCCTTTCCTTTCTGAAAACATTTTTCAAGTTTCACCCTCAACTCATCAAACATGGACGAGCCCTTTTCTATTACTGAATTGTCGTGTTATTCAGTCAGTTTAATAGTCAAAAGTAATATGGAGATGTCAAGATTGTACATTTCTCAAATATTATGTAGAATGATGACTTAAATAGGAAGTCAGGAGCTATTATTTACTTAATTGAAGAAACAGATACCTAATTGAGTATTCACATTCAAGGTTTTGTTTTTAGACCATTATTTAACTCAACTGATGAAATTCCTACAAGATGTGCTAGCTTTTGGAAATTTTTGCTCTATTTAATCCCAAAAATGTGATGTTAAGGTTACATATGACGTAAATGATATTGCTTTAAATATATCCATTATCCATAAGGAAAGGTATGTTATAAATGTGATGCATAAATGAAATGAATGTTTCCCATTGCACAATTAAAAAAAATGTCATTTTATGTCTAAGTAATATGGCCTTAATTGCCCCCCAAATAGGTCATAGAGTTGACCTACAGCCTGTACTCCCTTCAAATATCTATAGGAATTCCCTAAACCATAACTGTACAAATTTCATGCTTAAAACTGAAATGAAGGATGTTTTTAAAAGTGTCCGTTTTTGACCAGTTTTGCCTAAAATGGCCCAAAAATAGTTTTATTATAAGCATTCCTTAAATCATAATTATACTAGGTTTCATGCTTCTACCAAGATCTATGGACGTCTTTATCCGCAAAATCACCAAAAATGTCCTTTTTTGCCCTAAAGTGACCCAACAATAGGTCATAGAAGTGACCTACATCCTGTGTCCCTGCCCGATGTTTATAAGCATTCCTTTAACCATAATTGTACCAAATTTCATGCTTTTACTTATTTTAATGTAAGTGTTTCATATATAAAGTCATCAAAAATGTCCGTTTTTGACCGAAATGCCCTAAAAATAGTTCATAGCAGTGACCTACAGCCTATGTCCCCTTCCATTTTTTATTAGCATACCTTAAACCATAAGTGTACCAAGTTTCATGCTTCTACCCAAAAGTGCACGATTTGGCCAAAGTCTTGATTTATACGCCCCACTACTAACTCCAGGTCATGGGAAACTTTCTCTCAAGCTTCAAACTGAATTTCAAACCAGAAAGTTTTGCACTTTTACAGTAGTGAAGGTAGCCAAGGTGCATTGCTATAACCACTCAGCTATAGGGCAGCCCAACTGGTTGAATTGGTTTTGGAACAATTTAGAAGCATATTTGAATGTTGCCAATTATCACTGTATAGGACACTATTTAGCTTTTTGAAATCGAAAAATTCTCCCAGAGGTGAGATAAATGACATATAAAAGAACCATCCTTATATTTCAGCAAAGTGCAACTTAAAACGTCTTGCAAGGACATTGATATCTACGTATCGCTGTTCACGAGAATACACAGACGAAGACCTGGAAACAAAAAACTACCTGCCATCCTGGGTCAAACCACCCACCCAAAATATGACATTTGCTGACAGAAACTATGTCTACCGGAGCGCCGAGGAAACACGAGGCGAGCCCTATTGGGGGTATATCAATTGGTATCCTGCAGGAGGGTATGTGGCAAACCTGGGTGAAACTAAAGAAAATGCCCTGCAGGTGCTTAGGGATCTTAAGACCAGTCATTGGATTGATTTCTACACCCGTGCTGTATTTCTAGAGTTTAACGTGTATAATGCCAACACTGGTCTCTTCAGCCTGGTCACTCTACTGACTGAGTGGCTGCCCTCTGGCGGTGTCTTCTATTACCAGAGCATTGAGACAGTGTTCCTATACAGATACACTGGAGCTGGAGGTCTGATGGCCATCTTTACCGAGTGTCTGTGTGCATTAATAACATTAATTGTGCTCATCAGAGAAATCGTCAAACTGTTCCAACAAAGAGGTTCTTACTTCAAAAATCCCTGGAATATTCTTCAACTGACTGTGATCTCTTTAGTAATTGCAGCTTTTTCAATGTATATATACCGCACTATGTGGACAATCTACAGCGTGGAATATATGATGAATAATCTAGGTAAGGATACTCAGCTTTAGGATACATTTTTTTGTTATATTTCACATTGGCATTTTATTAATATTCATTGTGCAAGTATAATCTTTACTTTCTGCAATGCTGTCAATAACAATATATTCTAAATATATCTAAATGACTTGTCTCGGATGAAACCATTTCTATATAGTTTTGTTGCACTAGGTAGGCCTGTCCTGATAGCTGTGTGGTCTAAGGCGTTACTTATGACTGCTAGCTGTCTTTCACCACTGCCCAGGTTTGAATATCACCTGGAGCATTTGAGAAAGTTGCCAGTGACTTGGGGTTAGGCGAATGTATTTGCCTGGTACTCCGTTTGCTCCACCAGTAACAACTGACCAGTCACAAATTAATCTCAATATTACAGAAAAGGTGACGGTAAGGCATATTCCAAATTCCATTTATCAAATACCATTGGGCAGTGGTAGATCCCTGGCAGACCCAAAGTGGACCTCTAGCACCTGTTCACCACCTGTTCCGAATTCCAAATGGAGCAGGTTTTAATTTCTTTACATATTCTTGTTCTGCCCATTACATCTCTTATGGCCCCTGACTGTGCGACCTATGAACTGCAACAGAACTGATATGATTCTAAACATAAAATGGCATACTTCAAAACCAATTAGCATTCGTTTATTCTTTGCACTGATTTATGAATTTTACTAAAACATGGGACAGGAGTTGAAAACTCAAGACAAATGATAGTTCACCTTTTAACACCTATACACATACCTCAATATTTATGTTTAATAAAGTTTCTCATTTTTTTCTCATATAATAATATGCTGTAGTTCTTATATAGGAAATGAAAATCCAGATATTCATCATGTATTGTGAACTAAGTAGCAAATATCACCACTTTGGTAAGTACATATCTAGTGTTGATATGGAAAAACATTTCTGTACATTTGACTTCTTGTATTAAGGCGCCTTATCACTGAGTGCAGTCTTATTTATTTATAGCAGAAGAGGTGAATTTGTCTAAATTTGCTCTCCATTTCTTTCCAGGTAAAACGGTGAATTTCCAAAAGGTTGCTTTCGGAAATGGCCAGTTCCTGAATCTGCTTGGTGTGGCATTATTTTTTGCACAAGTTCAGATGCTCAAAATGCTCCAGTTAAATCGAACAATCAGTGTACTGAGTGCCACTCTTCGCCACGGTGCAGAGGACCTTGGGCACCTAGCGGTCATCCTTATAGTTTATCTGACAGCCTTTGCAGTCATAGCCTTACATCTCTTCGCCCGAGAGCTTACAGAGTTCCGAGACGTTAAGCATGTCTACATAAGCCTACTGTCCACCATGTTAGGCAAGTTCGACTACAGTTCTTGGGTGAGCAGTTCCGGACTGGCTGGTAATCTGTTCTTCATAACCTATATGCTTGTAATGTTTTTCCTGATGATTAACGTCTTTGTCCTCATCATTGACGAGGCCAACCATATAGTGCAAGAGAACGAGGGAGCTGTGGCTGACGAGGACATGAAACTACTGGAGCACATCATCAGGAAACTCAAGTCCTTCATAGGCCTCAATGATACCGATCTGGAGCCAGAGGATATACTACCTGGTAAGTGACTTGGTTGCCAGGCTCTTTGGGTCACCAATTTCCTATGAGTATTCCATTCCATTCATCATGTATATGCACTATTGTCACTGTCACTTTTTCATAATGTAATAACCAAGGGCCAACAATGGTTTTGCAGGATCAGAGATGACCTGTATGTAAACGTTTGTCTCTGCACTTCAAACTATAAAATGCTACAATTTCACTTCTCCATCTTTAGAAGTAGGTGACATTTGACTAAACCTGAATTATTAGCTAGTTTTCAATAAACGATATATACAAGAGACAGGTGCACATGCCCACCTGGTGAACATTACAGGTATGTAATGACTGTAATAAATCTCTAAAGCTCATATCAAAAAAGTGACCAACAGCTGATTACAATTAATTACCAACCACTGCAAATTAAGGAAGGTTGAAGGGGAAGATAAAGGCATTAAATAATTAACAAATTGTCTGAAGGTTTTTGACAGCCAGTGGACTTGGACTAGATTCCTGCATGTTTGCACGAGCCCAACCATGTATTCAATAAATATGTTAACTGATTAGATTTTCTGTTTTGAGATAATTTCTTTTGAGATCAAATCAAAGCTGCTGATGGAAGTAAAAGGTTAATAATTTCTACGCTGATTTATCAAATATTTCTCGGAGCCACTGTAAAAATATCTGTCATCTTTACTTCTGAGGGGTTCAAATATGCACAAAGCCAACCAACGTTTAAAATCTAAATTAAATGCTATCTCTTTTCTGTTTGATAGAATAATAATGTCAACCCGCCTTGATTCTGGGGTGCTTTCTTATAACCTACCCCTATGTCGAATAGAAATTACTGAAAGATAACTGAAAATGTTTTTTTTTATCTGGAAGGTTCATTTAGCACATGTTTGTAATTTGTAATTTTGTTTATCGTCACATTTATTCCATTTCATGGCTTATTCGTGACTAGCCAGTCGTAAGTAGTTGGCAAAACTGCAGTTCCCGGCAAAAACCTTCGCCAAACCCCAAGTCACTTGCAACTTTCTCACATGCCCAGGTCGCATGTTTGCTATTATATACAGTTTGGATATGATGAAAATTAATAGATCTGTAAAATTGGATTGCCCAATTGCTTGGTACAACCTCATTATAACAGAATTTGCTTCAAATCGAGTTGTAGCTCGAAATCAAGGTCTTTAATGAATATTTGACTACTTCAAAGGTATTTGACCCTCAATATAAAGCAAAATGATCATAGATCATATACACCTTGTTGAACACATTTCTACCACGTTTTGAAGATTTCCCAAAAAACAAATTTTATATTGGTGAATTCCAAAAAGGCACGCTTTTGGAGTTTGCATATTCTTTCACACGAATGCTCCAAAATCAGACTTGTGATCCATCCCTATGACAAAGCCCAACCTATGAAGGAAGGAGTCAGCATGGGAAAGGACTTGTAACTAACGAAATTTGCCAGGGGGAGATGTTGACCATCAGTTCAGGGACTCTAACATAGTGATACGTATTGTTGTCCATCTTTGTTTTACTTGCACTAATAATGTACATACATGTACTTGGTTTCGAGAATTATAACAAACAATAGTTGCATTTGTGGTAAAATAGTGTATAATATGTAGTGTTGCTTACTCAAGATTTACTTAGAATAGTAAATCTTTGGTTTCCATATGATAACGTATGATAGATACAGCTGGAGGTGAGTCACCTCCATACACCACCATTTCTAAGGGTCTATGTAGTTTGTCGAATACCAATCACAGGCTAACAAAAGATTTGCTAAGGTCTCTCAATCAATACCTTCATGCAACACCTTCCTGGCTAAAACAACTTAGACAACAATGGCTATAAAAGTGGGGTGTGTGTCATACTTTTAAGGTCTTTGGCGGGTCGGAGGCAGATGATTATTGTACAAGATATATTAGTTGTGGATGTGAGTGATGATGTTGCAGAACACAGAATATAACTCGTTTACAACCACCTTGTTTTTTTATTCTCAGGTGACAAGAAAGACATGCCTCCGGAGAATGGTGAGTATTTCACGGTTAGATAGTTATTCAAACCAAATACTTTTAAATAGTTATAGGTCGTAGTGCTTTTCAGCAGTATTGATCACATCCTGGCTGCTGTACCCATCTTTGCAGGAGACTTGAACTAGGCATACACAAATGTCTCATTCATGAAGAATATTCAGTACTGTTAATAAAACAACACTATAGTCTACTATCTTCTATTGCATGATTATTTTCATACAAAATGCTGACTTAATATCAGAATCCAAAAGGCGAAAGTTGTCATAAGGGAAACAGCTAAATGTGCTAAACCTTAAGTATACTTTTTATCCTCATTTTACAAAAAATCATTTTATTAGTGATTTTTCTCGTTGAAACTGTGTTTGACTGGATTTGATGTATTTAATATTAAAATGTAAATGCACATATAAAAGCAATCATTCTTTATGAATTGAAATTACTATACATCACTTAACTACTTAACACATCCCTAGCCATTGCTTTAGCCAGATTTATCAAGAATCAATGTTACGGTCCACAATCAAGACCTGTCACGAATTAAATTATAAAAAAATGGAGACCTTTCATGAATTGAATTATAAAAAGAACATACATACAGGCTCTGCTTGTGTGCATGTATCCAGAATGTGTCCAAATAATTTATTCTAGAATGAATTGAACCAAAAAGATTAACAATGGAACAAGTCTCCCTAATTCGTTGCCTATCAATTCCACCCATAGCACATGCATGGACTCCTGTTTGATATCAATATATGAGCACTTTGTGACCTTTAATAAGGCGGTAGATTTCTCTGGTACATGCACTCTGAATTCTCTCGGTTGTTGGTGAGGCATTATTAGAACTAGATATTATGAATAACAAAATGAAATCAAAGTTTCTATTGTTGCTACTGCATGTGTGTCAAAACAAAATTATAAATCACAGGTCAATTTTCATTTTGTGGCCTTTAGCTTGTGCTCAATTGAATGTCTGATTTAATTTTCAAAGAATAGCATATATGAATTAAGGTTACGCACCAAATCTGAAAGTCATGATGGTAGATCCCCAGATTCCCCAGCCAACTTTCGTACTGAACTAATTGCTTGCCACGGACTACTTGCTGCCTTTCACAACTATCCATTAACCCTCTTTCACACACAGGTACCCTTCCCACATCCAGCAAGTACGCCCCCTCTCGTCCTTCCGTCCTACACACGCAGATAGCCTTCCTGTGTCAAGTCTGTCCCCTCCCACCCCCCCCCCCCCCCCCCCCACGTCTTACACACGCAGGTACCCTTCCTGCTTCAATCAAGTCTGTCCCATGTTTGTCAGTCCTACACACGCAGATAACATTCCTGCATTAATCAAGTCGGTTACCTGGAATTGATTTGAATTTAATAAGATGTATATTACACAGCATTTGGCACATAAAACACATATAGAAAAGTGACTAGATGGAGAGTCATTAACTGCTATGCAATAGCAATTTAACCAGACACAGGAAATGTACACCAAAAATTGAAAAAAATATTTCCATAGTTGTCCCAGTCCGCCCAGAATCCAAAGGCATTACATTTAATGATCAATCCACTGCTCAAGATTGACATAAGAATTATATCATTTAGTATAATACTAACGTTCGGACTATAATTGAGGAGTTTATTTTTTTTATGACTGAGAGAGGACTGACATGAAATTATTTGTGCATCCCACTTTAAAAAGAGATTTACTGAACGTAGTCTGGATCTCATCTGGCAAAGAGTTCAGGATTTTGGCACCTATGTTGTGGAAGGACTTTATACCATATGAACCAAACTTTTGTAAAATCAGAGCATTTACACTGTGTCCGGAGTTAAAGATGTGGGATTCATTTACTCTTTCAAAAACCTGAAGATACTCTGGAGCATGTCCATCAATGCAGTTAAATACATGGCTTGAGGCTAGATATTTTATTCTGTTTTCAATGCTCATCCACTTAACCTCATTTAAGTCATTGCCTACCAAGTGTGTTCTGTTTGAGTAGTTTAAAACATATATATTGCCTACATTTCGCACGACCTGAAGGCGACTCTGTAAGAATTTTGGTAGACCGTGGTAATAGAAATTGCTGGCGAAGTCTGTTCTTGACTGAATCATTGCCATGTAGACGGTTTTCCTGCAGTACGGATTCAGGAACATTTTCTTTCTGTAAAGTAATTTAAGACTGGCATTAGCCTAAGGGATGATTTTCTGAGCCATAGATTTTCCTGAAAGGTTTTGGTCTAGTCGACCGCCCAGGTATGCTACAACCTCTTTCCCTCCCACTTTGATACCATTACATGAGATTCTTAGAAACATCTGTTGTTTTAACTTCCAATTTTAGGCAAATAGGAGAGACTCTGTCTTTCCCAGTTAGAGTGAAAGTTTGTTGTCTATCAACCACACAATTCTTTCCTCGCTGAAATGTTGTTTTTTCCTCTGATTAAGAGAGCTAAATCATCAACAAACAACAAAAGATGACAGTCAACAGTCAACAGCTGATTCCATATCGTTCACATATATTAAAAACAATAAAGGTCCCAATATAGAGCCCTGGGGTACGCCACAAGTAATATCCCCTCGATCTGATAAAGTGATCTTTATGTCTATAAATTGAGTTATGTTGGATAGGCAGGAGTAAAACCACTTCACTGACCCATCATCACATCCAATAGCAGACATTATTGCATGGTTGACTGTATCCAAAGCTTTTTGCAGTTCAATCATAACCATTCCTGTATATAGTCCCTTTTCCATGCTAAACTTGATTCTGTCAGAGAGATAAATGAGAGCAGTCTCTGTGGAGTATGACTTTCAGAAACCTGATTGATATTCATAGAGAATATTATGCTTGTCTAAATGCTAACGTAGCTGATCATACACAATCCTTTCAAATATCTTTGACACTACAGGGAGTGTATACAGTACTTTCTGTGACAGTGGAAAAATCAAAAGAATTTTCAAGGACCCCTTTTTGGAATAAAAGGACCTTACCTATATTTTATTAAAAAGTCCACTTGGAGGTTTCAATTTCTTTACCAGGTCATCTGCAACATTACAGAAAAAAGTCACAGAACTTATTTGCTACAAAGTATTTGTCAAAACAAGTTTCACCATTTCCCAGGTCAAGTCCTATATTTGCCTGCTTAGACCTGGTAGAGAAGGACACCCGCATGTCTTTCAGATATTTCCACATCTTACGACCATCCCCCATATTTTCTTCAATCACATTTTGGAAATATTTTTTCTTTGCTGCCTTTATCTCTGTTTGGACTATATTTCTGACCTCCCCTCTTTTAGTTTCTAAATCTGGTGTACTGGATTTTGTGCACAAATCTTCTACAC
>OZ012687.1:3304883-3359883 GCA_963942565.1 Maea johnstoni | reverse complement strand
ATTTATTCTCCTAGACAGTGACGTTATAAACAGGTAGTTATCCTGAATATGTTAGAGCACTATTGATTTTGCTACACATGAAATAATAACAAAGTTTTTCTCATACACAGGTACTACACACGTCCTTATAACTAAGGTAATACAAAAATGATATTTCCATAGAAAGCATGTAAAAAACGCAAGAAAATCACCTATACAACGGAGATCACACGTTAAAACCTCTACGGAATGATCAATAGAAATACACATATAGCTATTATTTTCTTTACTTACTATAGTGGCATAATTCAGGAAAACGTTGCAACGAACATATGGAGACAATGAAATAATCAATACTCCAATCATCAATTCCCCTTTTCTCTTGCGTCACGTAATGCATTTGTGAAAAACATCATTGGACACTTTGCTTTCCATACATTCAATAGGTATCACTTACAAATGATCAAAGCAATGATTGTTATGGCAGTGCAGAGTTGAATGCATAAATGTTAGTTATTCTTCTCTGTGATGTGAAACTGAGAATCTATGATAGAGACTACTTGATAGTTTGCAATGTTTTCAAAAACCGGGCCGAAGCTGCTCGCAGTATATTTAAAAAGAGTTATTTCTAACATTGCCATTAATATCCATTAACCAACCAATATCAATTACTAATGTGTACATTGTAGGGGTGACCAACTTTTGCAATGTCACAGGAGCGACATGGTCTTCAAAACGTGCGACAAACCAAACATTTAAAGCACAAATTTAGCTTGTAAATCTTACACAAACATGACCATTTAAGCCTACGTGATATTTCGCTTGGATTATTTATGCTACAAATTGTATTAGGAAACAGTGTACTCCATTTAGTTATACTGTCTATTGGTTGATCTTGGTCTTAACTATTGCAATAAGGGCCAATAGAGTAGTGCCACCAAGTGACAATATTCATTTTTATCGAACCACGGTCACCATAAATTCTTGTGTTAAATCACTTTCTCTACTTGTATTGTTTGGTAAACATTGGCGCACTTCCAATCAGTAGCTTGGATTGTGCATTATCAGATTAATTGTTTAAGCCTGTAGTTTGTTTGTAATCGTTCAAAGAGGGCTGTATATACAGTGTTGCGAAGCATTGACAGGTTGACACTCTATAGTTTGTTGACAAAAGCATTTAAATCACTTTGCAATGCGTAATACGTATCTAAGTTACTTAGTAAAAATACCCATGAGGTTTTCCGATTGCAATACGTTTACTCCAAGTAAAAAGGGATAAGGCGAGTCTAGAATTTCACTGAAAATATCATTATTCAAATTTCAGCGATTTAGACATACATGGCTGCATTGAGTATTCCCTTGCTGGGCACGGGAGCTATGGAGAGGAATGTATGTTAAAGATATATGTAAAACGTCATTGATATAAACGTCAAGGAACTTCCATTATTGAATATATATATATATATATATATATATATATATATATATATATATATATATATATATATATATATATATATATATATATATATGTATATATACAAATGCATATATATATAAAGTATATAAATACAACATATACAAGGGGAAATGCCTAGACGCTAATACGTATACATGTATAAATATATATATATATATATATATATATATATATATATATATATATATATATATATATATATATATATATATATATATATATATATATATATATATATGTATATATATATATATATATATATATATATATATATATATATATATATATATATATATATATATACATATGGTTTATTGACTGTAGTTCACAAAACATTAATGATGCAATTAGGCAAGAAAAGGGAAGATAGTGAACATGTCAAAATATCGTAAATACAGGATAAATGTTTAAAAAATCAAATGTACAAATGTGCATGAGTCCATGACCCTTTTTCTGGCTTAAGTATTACAACTTCCTAGCGTCCGACTTGGCAGAATGTTTACTGCTTTTATCACCGTGATCATTTTATCGACAGAGTTCTTCTTGAAATGCAGATTTGCAGTTATGAAATAAAAACATACAAAACCCTAATAATATGGCCTTTTATTATTTTTTGGTTTGTAGTTGATATTTCGTTGCTGTGCACAGAGTAATAATGGAAAACACAAGTCTAATATATCACTTAAAATACCCCATTTTAGCCATACATTGATTTATCAAATATTCTCTGGCTGTGCTTGGGCTATGGGAAGAATAGGATTGTGATAATATCTGTAAAAGGGATGACAAGGTTATAAATAGAACCGGATAGTTCTTATTGGGGGAAATAACATAGATGACAGCTTACCGGCGTTACCAATCATACACGTATACATATAGTGTGTTGACTTAGGTATTAATCCATCAGAAAGTAATTGGAAGTGGTCCTACCAGTGGGTGCACTACACATGCAAAGGGGTGAACAAGTTCATAACAGTATTATACAGGTGTTTATATCTGTCATAATTGTTATCAGTTTTCTTGTACTCCCACTTTCATTAGTTTAGACGACCCATAGTTGATTTTAGTTTGCCGAATTCAACAACAGGTAAAATACGGCTTTACTAAATGAAAAAAACGTTTTAAAATCATGATGCCTTGTCAAAATAAGAGACCGACGACAGTCTTTCTGACGTCTTATTTTTACGATATGCCACCTATAGCACACTGGAATGTGAGGATGCCATGTTTAAAATACTGGATGGGCGATTTCCTAGGGATATTTATATACCGTATATCTGGTTATTTTGGCTGTGTGAAATTTTGGCTCTTTTGGGCCAAAACGGGGGTAAGGAAATTATGGCTCATATTAATTTTGGCTCTCCCAGGGTCTGAGCCAAAATTACCGTACTTTTAAAATTATCTTACTACCTAAAATGACAAAATGTCTGTCGCTGCATAGCATGTATTCTAGTTCAATCTGTTAAAAGTAACTCTGTACAGAAATAGGTTTGTTTAAATTACAATTTGATTGGGGTAGGCTTACCTGCAAAGCTAATGGAAAGTGGCATGCCATGGGAGTACCTGATCAAGTAGTTAACTTGTAATTAAGTTTACCATGGTGAATAGAACTCAGGAGGTGGGTAGTGGCACCCCTTGTAATTACAAACAAAGGGATTTTGCAAGGGAGTATGATCAAAAGACAACTGTACATGTGTTTTCTAAACAAACTATACATAACATGCTGCTGAGATTTTTGATTGTAATCATGAAGCATGCCACTTAGGCCAGTGACACAAATAGCAACAGTACTAATGGGACTCATGATAGAACAATGATAGTGAGTGAAAATGGGATAACCTCACATTACATGCCATGCAGTGACTGACATCTGATGTCCACACTAGAAACTAAGCTCAACACAACCTGAGCTCAGGGTTGAAGTCGGGGTGTTCAAGGTATGCATTCTTGGCTTTTATTAATTTTGGCTCTTCAAGATGGAGAGCCAAAATAGGCCAAAATTAGATTACCTCCAAAAAAACCAGATATACGGTACTCCTTACTGCAACCACAGACTCCATAATGCAGGCAGGGGTGAATATGCGATTAACGTTTATTTATAATTGATATTTCTTTACCACATTCTCAACCTGGCAAATCAGGCATGAGAAAGATCCAGGGAACAGGCAACCAATCAACGTGTTGCCTAAAGACTTTACTATACGTGGAGCAATCCATATGCTTTGTTCACAAGCTTTTGCTCGGGGATATTTGTCATGGTTCCAACTAAACTCCATTGAGGTGGACACATATCGGAAGAACTATTTCTGCTTGACTGATGCTTATAAACGAACCATGTGGTCAATACTGGTCAACCCGGAAGGCACTCCTTCATTCCTTAATTTTGACCCTTAGAGCACCATTATCAGGCTGTAACTACTAGGTAAAATAACACTAGCATTTTCAAATGGCAATTAAGATAGTAGACGCCATTTATCCGTTATTTTGTTAATGTTATTGTGTTGTTGCTGTAAGTAATGATGTCATTTTAAGAATGTTTTGTTATCATTGATGTAACTGTCTAGGATTTAACATTCATTGCATTTTACTCATAGGTGTTGTTGTTGCTATTGTTTTTGCTGTAGATGTTATCATTTTATTTATGTTACTGTTCTCATTCTTGGTGGTGATGTCATTGTAATTATTGTTACTGTTGTGTCGTATACATGTAATGCACAGATGGGCAGGATCTAGCGTCGTCATTTCACGAACCTAATTATTTCATTTCCACAACCATAACCTTGTGGATTATAATCTGAATCGCTTCCACACTTTAGAAAATACAACACCACATGGTGTGCCAGTCCACCATCATCAGCGCTTCCATTAGTATTGTGTCGTTGAAGGGCCAGGTACAAACAAATATCACAACAATGCAAAATGGAAATCGACACGTATCGAGAAAGGATTACGTTTTATAAGTGTCTAGGCTTATGTCGAAGCCTCATTAAACTGTATTTAGCGAGAGTTATTGATTCGGCTATTGAGCCAGTGCATTAGCCAGCTTCCCCGGGCATTCACCGATGGATCTCCCGGCATCGCACGTATACAGGCATATGGAAAACTGAATTGTACCTTTGATAATTTGGTATAAGTTGGCATGTTCTCTCTCTCTCTCTCTCTCTCTCTCTCTCTCTCTCTCTCTCTCTCTCTCTCTCTCTCTCTCTCTCTCTCTCTCTCTCTCTCTCTCTCTTGAGACCGCCAATAAGTGTGCAGTTGTTATGTTGGAAAACCGATTGATACTGATTTGAAAATACCTTGTGCACCTAATTTCCCGAAAGTCACTTAAAAGTGATCATATGGTGGTTTTCGCCGAGTACACCGGTGTCCTCTACCAGTTACCACTGGCAAGTCACGACTAAAATGCAATATGACAGACAAAAAGGGACAAAAAATGAATTTCCAAACACACACATCTATTAGCCCGAGAATACCTTAGATGAGTAAAAGAATGGATTGCAGCCACATACCAATTACCATATGCGCTATAATAAAGAGCTGGCTATGGCAGGGGTCTCGAATCTGATATCACCGTGTCGTCACTAGGAGATAAAGCCCAATGAGTCCGCTTATTGGCAGATGCAGGAAGTATCGAGGACCACATGATTCCTTGCTCAAATAAGAACAAAGAAACAACATCACTTATATCAATTTTGACGTTTAACCTATTGATTTTATTTCTTTTCGGGAACCTTATTCTTATAAAGCAACATCCCTTTAATTATTTGAAACCTATGATGTATACAGTTGTCATTTCCAGCTTATTATTTACATTCTGAATCATTATATATGTATAACTGATGACGAACTGATGTTATGAACATGAATTAATAAGTTTTAACCTACCATAGAAAAGTTTTGTCCAGATATTATGCAGAGCTGTTTTAGGTATATTCTTGCCCTAGAATTATGTGCTGAGAGGAAATGAAACCAATTGCTTGCTGAGAGTAAGTGTTAGGTGGGCCTGCCACCTATTGGCAAAGTGCAAAACTGCTGCTGGCCCTATCCCAAAGTACAGTGCTAGCTTCATACAAGCCAGTACAGGACGATTTGGCAGGGGCTGTATGTTACATTCAGCATATGGCCAATACTGGTCCAGTATTATAAGCCTCTATTTGGTATAGACGGTACAAGTCACTAGTAAACCAATATTGGGCCACTATTGTTATGTTTGCTGGGGTTTGCATGCATGCTGACATTGAAATTCGAATGTATATGACTGCCATTCTCAAATTAATTATTAATCATCAACCATTCCCTGTTTATGTACAGGTATCAAATGGTCAAGGTTACAAAGTAACTGTATTATCTCAGAAGCAATCCTGGTGGACTAGTAGAAAAACATCAATATTAACGCGTTAGAAAAAGGCAAACACACAGCTATCATTGTTTTACCATTTTTAAGATTATCATTTGAAAACTATGAAAATGAATGTGATATTGAAAACCAGTTTTGCATATTTATGATATATTTGCAGGTTCTGTCTGGATCACTACCAAAGAAGGCTCGCTTTAGGAGTAATAAATTTGGAAGTCTCGGGGCTGGTATGGTGACTGCACCTAACACTATTGACTTTGGATCTGTTTTCCTAAATCTTGGAGCTAAACTACTGGAGAACCTGCCTGTTTGCATTACAGTACTAGGCTTTATCCTTGTCTACATATTCCTGATTGTCGTGCATAGGAGGATGGATAAGAGGGATGATTTGAGGGTTAGTAATCAGCTGTTTATGTGAGACATTTACAAAATGAATTTGTAAATGTTATGCAACAGGCAGTGTTTTAGTATTTTTCACTGACGCGAATCGCATTGTATTGTATTGTTTATTGACCATATTATGAATATGAAAGAAACAAATACAACATTTTCTTATGTATGAAGATTTCTGATCGTGTCTTTCTGCAGTAAACCTGCATGTATGTTGTTGGAGCTTTAAACTCATGTGATTCATGAAACTTCCTAAAACACATACCAGGGACCATCTATTTATAGGGATATGATACAGAGCCATGCAGCCACCTCAGCAGTCTGGCACTATTGTTATACAAAGGAGCTCTTATCAGTACCCCAGTGTCCATATACACACAACTGGGCATGTGCAATGCTCTACTTATCACCTACTTAGACACTCTACTTAGACACATAAAACTGGCCTGAATGGATCAAGAACAATGCAAGAAAGTTTTTGATAAACATACTGGTGCCCTGAAGTATCACAAAAATTAAGAAAATGAGCATTTTTCCTCTGTTTTTGATTAGTTCTTGGCTCTGTTTGCCATGACAAACAATGAAACTACCATAACTACTCATTGTTAGCCAGATTTTGGATAAAACCCGCATTTGTGGTATTATCAATTTCCCAAAATATTTTTCATATAAAATTGCCATGAACTGATCAAGAAAAAAAGAGTTAGGAAGTTGTAATAACCATACTGATGCCCTTAGGTGTGATGATAGGGAATAAATAACACCTAAGTATCACACAAATTACAAAAATGACTATTTTTCCTCTACACATGAATGAACTCCCAGAGTTGAGAGCTTTAATTTGATACCACATTTGCCATGATCTCTAACTGACCTAAAAAAATGACAGATTATCTAAAATCACCCCGAAAATATCAATTAGGAAGCTAAAAACTAATAATTCAGCTTGGTATCCGTCATTTTCAGATCAAGCGCTCTCAAATTAGGCTAGAAACACTTGATACGGAGCTTTAACAAAAATATGCCTCAATAAGTCACTTTTTCTGGAATTTGCACCTGACTATAACTACGGAAGGGCAATAGAGGGCACAGATCCCATGGTATGCACCTCTGTTGTTTTCACACTTACCTGTAGACCGCAATCACCTAAGCAGTACACACTTTCACATGCACTGGTACTCTTATTAGGACATCTACCTAACCTACATAAACTATACTAACTACCCTACCTATTAGGGACTAATGAAGTCAATATACAACACACACGTAAGACATACAACACTTTTTTTATGTTTTATTTTGTCAACAAACATACGCATACGCGATTATTCCACTAGACGTTACAATTACAGAGGACGACAAGACCATACAGGACTACATATATGAACGTCTCTGTGGAGCGTGCAAGTTTACTGCTGGTAGTTTACTGTGGTTGGTGGAATCATTACACAACACCATATGAACGATGAAACACAGAAGCTTTATTTCTGTCGAAACCACGATTCATCGATCACTTTTGCGATTGACTGAAAATAATATGAAACTCAAATCACTCATCTGTATACATAACATAGGCGTCTCAGTGAGACAGATCTACCAAAAACACTCATTTCTCAATTACCATGCAAATATTCCCAATACCAATATAATTAGGTTTGACTGACCAAATAAGATTAAAGTTCACCAAGAATTAACCATCAAAAATAACAAAACCTCAGAAAACATACATCAACAGTATTCTTAAGTACTAGATAACTGTAAACAATAGGCCCAGCACACTAGCAAATTCTCCAAGGCAACTGTCCAACAAATCTCTAAAATTACAATGAAGTTTCACCTGACAGGTAGTTGTACTAAGTCTAGGCCCTATACAGATTGCTTAACATGACTCTAGAATCAAAGCTGCAATAAAATAGTACTCACAGAACTATTCACCTTTCAGCTCACAAAGTAAACAAGGACCACTATGCTGATGACATGTCAGCGGCATGTACATCGAAATTCAAACTAGACAGAGTTATGGGTTTAGTTAACAGTCATGGCAATAGATGGCGATATGAGTACAATGCTACAAAAAGTGCAGTATTAGTATATGGGGATGATAAAATAGCGCATCGAAAAAACAGTAAAGACAGAACTTTCAGTTTAGGTGGAAAAAAAGTTCCAGAAAAGAATTTTTATGACCACGTAGGTATTAGAAACTACATTCTTGATAATGTTACAATGACAATAGAAAACAAAATTGGTAAGGGTAGAAAGACTTTAAATGCTGCCACAGGGCTTGGAGTAAAACGAAATGGTCTAAGCATGGCAGTTTGTAATATGATATTTTGGATGGTAATTGTCCCAATAACAACTTATGGTTCGGAAATCTGAACGATGAGTGAGGAAGATATTAGCAATTTATGTAAATTTCAGAGGTATGCGGGGCGACGTTTTCAACGCTATAAACAGAGTCCGCCCAGTTTTTCTAGTTATTATGGAGTGGGGTGGATGGGTATCACATCCTATATCTGTATCAAAAAGTTAATGTTTGCTTTCACAATGGTTTTAATGGGAGATGATTCTACCATCAAAATGCTCTTTAAACAAAGAGCCAAAGATTTTAATGACAATATACGCAAATGTATGTTTAATGAATACAGAAGTCCCACATATGAGATACTTAAGGTAGCAATTAATCTAGGTCTATATGCCGATCTTATGAATCTACTCTTTGCGAGAAAGTTTAATACAAAAACTCAATGGAAGGAAAAAGTTTGGAAAACAGTACGGGATGCGGAAGATGTTTATTGGGATAATGTAACTAAGGTACAAAAAACCTGCAAATATCTACATCAAACAATGGGCAATCCAAGGTACTTGACATGGTGGTATATGGCAGATCTGCATTTGTTGCCGATGTATAAATGTGAAGATATGGCCAGACTTGTATGTAATACCAGCAATTTAAAGTGTGATAACATACTCTTAAAGAATGAACCTTTTGGGTCCAGAATGTGTATCAATTGTGAATTAGGAATAGAAGAGAATATTTTTCATTTGGTTATGCAGTGCCCTGCAAGCTACACATACAGAGTGAAAATGTTTAGAGAGATTAATGATCTACCAAATGACATAGGCAGTAATGCAATACGAGACCCCACTCAGACACTGCTTATTCTTTTAGGCAAATGTGCAACTGACTATACCATTGAACAAATGATACCAATCTGGACGATAAGTGCGGAACACATAAGTGCAATGTACATAGAAGTTATCCGTAACAGGATGCAACTCAATTTACAATTGAAAAATTGATTTGATATAACAGAAGATTTTTGTAATCTTCAAATTTTGTAAAGTAATTGTAAAAAAGACAATTGTCCTTTCCTTTTGTAAACATATTAGGAAATGTCTTGAGAGTGTTCTCTCTTCTTTTTCTTTCTTTTTTCTTTGTATTTTGTTTAATACATGTTTTGAGTTCATAGTTCATAAAACCCTTGACGATTTTTTAGAGGGACTACTTTACTATGTACCCTCTCTATGTAATTGATGAATGTATGAAATGTTGTAACTAGATTACAGTCAATAAATGATACATACATACTGCTCCAACCTTATGACCATGTGTTCTTTCTCCACAAGACTGAAAATCTGTTACGCAAGCTCTGATTGGCTAGACACACAAAAAATAGACCAATCAAATTTCACCTTATATCTGAGATGACAACTCAGACCTGCCACCTGTCATCTGTCTGAGAAACTAAATGTTACATGACCAAAAGGTGCTGCCACCTATATGCATCATAATGAACCAATTGATAAGAATATCCATTTAATATGTCTACACATACATGTGTTACCTATATACAAACTTCTAACTATCTATGTCATATTCCTGACAACCTATGTCACAATGTCTGTGGAGGCTGTTTTTTGTCTTAAAGGGGAAGTACACCAATTTTACATAAGGGTTCTATTTAATTCTGACCATGTATCTAGTCTGTTCTCCACCCACCCCCTACCCAATTGCACCTAGTTCAGAGATAAATGCTACTTTAAAAGCCAGAAACACCCTACTGGAGGCAGCCATGATTGGACTAATGTGCTTAACACCCGGGGTTCTAATCACCAGTGATGACGACAGTGGCGTACCTCTGCAGAGAACATCTGGGTAGACAGTATAGTAATGCAGTAGTCATTTCTGTACTGATATACAGGGAAGTCTTGAAATAGTTCACTGCATGGCTATAAATTGCACTAACACTCACAGAAAATGCAAAGGATGAAAAGATTACATTTCATATTAACTTTTCCCTAAATATCAGTAAACTGGGGGTCAGTTAATTGTTTAAACCAACTGTCCTACATGGTGTGGGGTCTAGTTTAATAGTTGCTGAGGCTCACACACAAGCTTCCTAGCACGCTGCTGACGTCATAAAGTCACTAGGACCCCTGGTGCTCAGGGACCACTTCAGAAAACTTAAAGATTCATTTTTAAGGCAGATGATGCAAATTTCACACCAGGTTTGATTTGATTCTTATATAATTACATCTGCTCTTTCTAAAGAACCCCAAACTAAAAATGATTAGACTGCTCCTTTAACATTACAAAATCAATATTAAAAGCAGTTATTTTCCCTACAATGTCCCTTTTATCTCTGCCAGTATTGCCCATGAACATAGTGTCTGTCACCCACAAACAAATCAATATGGCCTGGTCTGACAATTTCTTTGAGATTTAGCATAAAATGTTGGGTAAACATGGCAAATTTGCAAATAGAAATCATGTTGGTTAAAGTTTATTTAATGCCATGTCAAAATAAAGTCACTGGACCTCCATTATTTGAGCTTGAAGCCCTATGAAGGCACGGCCATTGACATGAGTGGGAACTCAGCATAGGAGGTTCTCCACTGGTGCGTTGTTTTTAAGAAAATAACATGCACATTGCCACTAAAAGGCCCTATCATGCTATTCTTGGGAGTATAGGGCACCCTGTGATGGGTACAAATAAAGCATCTTACCTGTACTAATGCAGTATTTGACATCAGAATCCAGGTCGTCTTCTCGCACCTCTGTTTCCCTTGCTAGAATTGCAATAACAAATCAACATCCTGGCACTTTTGCTAAATTACAAATTGACCGTTCCTCCTCAGTGAAATAGGTGTGTGTCATTAGCGCTATTTCATTAAATAACCTCTTATGTGACCTAGAGTTGACCTCAAATTTGAGATTTCAAAATCCTGGAAACTAGCAAATGCAGCACAGAACAGCTCATAACAATGATTCAAGGAAATACTAATCTATTATTTATTCATAACTTAACATGGGAGAAAAGAAAGTTGAATACGAGTCTCTTATTCACCATTTAGCATACAAAATGGCAAAACATACAATTACATTGTTACCTCAGAAAGGGCCCAGAAATCCAGAAAAAAAATACTTTTTCAGGTGTACAAATTTCTTTGAAAATAGAACAACGCTAGAGATTAACTTCTTTATTTATCTATCTCATGTTGTAAACAAACTTGAAATTGTTGGTTTCTGAGAATTAGAAGGCGGAATGTACTAGAAATGACTCTCATGACTGATGTTTAGTCATATCACAAGTGAAATAGAGTCCCCAATTGAACCTCCTCAAATACATATATTGTAATTATGCTAACATCAATTCAGCAAAGTAAACAATAGCTCTTACCTTCATCCCCAGGATGTCTAAATTGTTAAGCCTCTCCAAAAAGTAAATTTCTTTTTTTACATGTTTGAACGTACAAGAGGTTAATTCAACCTGCTAACCAAACCACAGGCCGCCCCCTTATTTTATTGAGCTCATAGGTAAGATTTGCTTCCACAGTGGAAAGCTAATGGACTGCATGCTTTGTCGCCACTCTCTATAAATAGACCTCTCTGCGCATACCAAAGACTTTGAGCCAATCACATCAACCTTTTATGCCTTATACCTTTTATCCATTTTCTCATCATAAGGGTGATCCAAGCTAGTTTCCCAGTAAATAATTAATCAACAGACTCGTTGTGAGAGTAGCTCAAAACATCTATGAAAAGTCCATTGCAAAACCAATGTAAACAGGTTATTTTGTGCCAATGTTCCGTTCACTGATACTATTCTCAGACAAATCCACTTGAGAAAAAGCATTTTGCAATTACCAACATACTTTTAACCAACAGTTTTTGCCGCTTCCAATCAATGACAATGGGCCTGACGATAAGTACTTGTATGAGGTACATGTGTTCACTGGGACTAAGAAACATGCTGAGACTGATTCTAAGGTTTACATGGAGATGGTTAGTGAAGATGAGGATACAGGAACACTCTGTCTTGAAGATGGAGTTAGACAGGTAAGAATAAGTTTGCATTCCACTTGACACTAGAAACATCTATTCTGTTTCCAGGGGCAATAGAAAAGCCTACAGTGCCTGCCAACATTTAATTTCATATTATCCCAACGAACATAGATTCAATAATCTTAGAAAAGAATAGTCAATATTTATTAAGGGTCATGACACTTCAGCCATCAACTTTATGTTTATAGATACCTCTGGAACTATTTACAATGTCAATGAGAAACTTAAAATATCATTCCTGAATTCTACTTTCAGAACTTCAGGCAAGGTCGTGTAACCACCTTCAAAATCACCACGAAGTATTGCCTTGGTGACATAGAGGCAGTACACATATGGCATGACAACAGTGGAAAGTCCAAGAAAAAGGCAAGCTGGTATCTCTCCAAAATCATCATTACAGACAAGCAAACAAACAAATGGTAGATATAGGTAAAACTGCAACTGCCACTACTACAGCTACTACTACTACTACTACAACTACTATTACTACTAATACTACTACTACTACTACTACTACTACTACTACTACTACTACTACTACTACTACTACTGCTACTACTACTACTACTGTGGCTGATGCTGCTGCTGTTTTCATTATGGTGGCAAAATAGTGAAACATAAAAAGGACAATAACTTTAATATAGTAATAATAATAATAATAATAATACTAATAATAATAGTAATAATAAAAATAATAATAATAATGATAATAATAGTAATAATAAGGAAAATAATAATAATGATAAAACTTATGGATAAGACAATAATAGATATAATAATTAGTCCTATAATAATGATAATAATAATAATGATAATAATAATGATAATAATAATAATAATAACAAAATGAATAATAATAGTTTAAATGATAATCGAAAATAATAACTACAGATTATGAATATAGTAATAGCGTTAAGAAAAGATGCTTATAATATGATTATCATTATTGATTATTTTAATAATAATGATAATACTAATATTGATAATAACGATAATTACAATAAGAACAGAACATTGAAAATTATTTGTCCATGTTCAACTTGTTATTTTATAGATGACCTTTATGTCTTTCCAGGTGCGTTTTCCGATGTGACGAATGGCTTGGAAAAGACCAATCAGATGGTCGTATAGAGCAAGTGCTGTCCACCTAGACTGAGGGAGAGAAAAAAGATAAACACTGGAGACCTCTTCCAGACGAATATACAGACAAGTATTCCCTAGGACCACATTCATTTCTCGACTTTCTACCGGAAGAGCAAATCCACCTTCACCCGCGTTCAACGTATCTCATGCTTTGTGTCCATCCTCTATCTGACAATGATCCCCAATGCTATGTACTATAAGACAGATTAGAACGCCGCACCAGCCAGTGCCTTAACCATCGGTCCAATCTCCATCTCCATGAATGATCTCTATACTAGTGTTATCAGTATGCTGACAGTGACTCCCGCTGTGGTTACTATCACCCTCATGTTCACTATGTCTGCACCGGATAGGATATATGTTAGGCCAGTTGGCCGTGGCAAAGAACAGCCTGGTGGTGCATAATCTTTGGTTGGATCCTAGTAGTTCTGTCAATCATGACCAGCATTCTTCACCATCCTTTACTCGTTACAATGGGGTGGTGTCAAGTCAACAGCATGGCTAGCATCTTTCTTATTGTCTGCAGTACAGTCAGTCATAATCATACAGCCCTTCAAGGCAAGAATGTCTTAACCATTTTTCATATTGTTCTGATGAATGGATACACATGCACATTGCCAGTCTTCAATCGTGATAAATATAAACGGTAATGAGATAAGAAAAAGATCATTCCAATCCTAGTTACCTTGATTTCGGTGTAGAATATGATATATCGGGTGAGTACATCTGCACCTCCATTTAATCTTGCCATTTTAAGGTTTTGCATTGACAACTTGATTCCAGTATAAGCATTAACTACAAGTTAATATCGACTTCTTTGAACTATTTATTCCACCCTTTTAAAGGACATACTTGTTAGGGAAGACCAATTGTCACTGCCTAACATAAAATGTGTTGTATTGTAGGATGTTACAAACTACTTAAAAATTGATTCACCAGTCATACGTTCTGTTTTGAGTGTTTGCAAACAAAAATATATATATATTGCAACGTCTCAATAGCATTTTTGTAATACCACTTATATTCTAAAGCCCTTCTCAAACATGAACACGAACTTAACACGTAGCTACGCGAAGTTGCGGACTTCCGCTATGCATTCACTTCGCGGAGAAAATTGAGGTTTTGTTGCTTGTGAACCATACAACACGAGGACAACGCAAGGCCAACACAAAACGAACAAGAATCAATACGCATATATACCAAGCCACCACGTAGATAACACAAATTGCATTTGAAGTGTACATGAACTATGATGAAGCTAACAAGAGGCCAACATGACCAAACACGACTGAACGGAAGACAACGTGATGCTAATGTAAGCTTAACCAGAAGTGATCACAAAGACAACATGAAAATAATGCAGTGCAATAGCCTGGATTTGCACAGCCATGTTTATGTAGCCATTTTACCCAAACTGTATACAGCTTTAATTTGGAGTGGTAAGATTTCGCTATAAAGCCCTGCTAAAGGGTATCTGTGCTACTTCAAATTCATGCATTTAAGCACTCAAACAAAGCATTTACTAATCAGGATAATTATTCAAAGGATATAATATCAGGGCTATCATGGCCAGCACAAAATAAGCGATAATTAAATGCCTGTAAAAAATACCAGGTATACAGTATGTAATACTGATAATTATCCCTTAAAAATGATTTTCTACGATGATATTTTCTACGATAATTTTTTTACATTTGTTGTAAAAATAGTTGTGTCATAGATAGTTCAATAGCAAGAGTAAGAAAATATGTGTGCCAATAACAGTAGCAATAGCAATATATATTACTGCTTTAACGAGACTTCAATTTGCAGACTTGTATGATAAGCTCTGACTATAGGAACCAAAATATTATTTATAAATTATAAGATATCATCTATTTTTTCTTGTACAGAATATGGAAATATATGTTATGATTTTGCCAGTTGTATAATGTGATTCCTTGGTTTGGGCATTTCACTGTCATTTGGTTAACCTGGCAACGATTTAGGTTCAGTGAACATTGTGCAATTGTAAACATGGCATTATATGTGTCACCATACGTGAAATGTTTAAGCCTTATCCCAGCAAACACAAATTATTTTTGAGATATTCTTAAAAGGGCTGAAAAAAATCGTGAAAAACATTCACAATAAACATGAGTAAGACATTAGGAAATGTTCAATAACCATAGGGAAAACATTAGTGAAATAACAAATGTAAAAAATGTCATGCAATACAGATATTATATTAGTACAACATTATTTTTCAGCAATTTGCCAAGGCGCAGAGATTGGCTTGGACCTTGTGTTTCTCATCACTTTTTATGGACTGTCTAAATATTTACATTAGATCTCGTTTTGTGGACAAGGAAGGGTGTATGCTCTCAGTTTAATCTCGAAATGGCCCTATATTCGCAAATTTACTAAATCAGCCAAATACTCAACCAGTGCAAGTTTACTCAAACTATTGCAGGCACTCATGATATCTGGAAATGCTCTTTATTTCAGATTCTTCTTGTGACAGCGATCATATCCTTTTTTTCCAAGAAGATAAAGATATTGAAGAATTCAAAACTCTGAAGGAAATGGAAATTGACTTAACGGAATACAAACGACCAGAGTCTGAACCAAAGCCACCCAGAGCTAGTAAGTAACATTTTTTTGTTCAAACACAAGCTACAAATGAGAGAGGTTGTGTATTGTATTATAGCATTTCAATTCCTTCTAGGAGAAGGACGAACCCAGCATTAAAAACGTATCTCCCCCTCTTAACATTCTGCAATTATATTG
The DNA here is from genome assembly GCA_963942565.1 of Maea johnstoni. NCBI lineage: Eukaryota > Metazoa > Annelida > Polychaeta > Spionida > Magelonidae > Maea > Maea johnstoni. The sequence continues at coordinate 3,343,419 of OZ012687.1, read as the reverse complement.
GTAGATTGAAAATGCAAAATGATAATACTTATAGTGAATCGCTTAGGCGCAATCCACCACTACTAAGTGTAAATAACTAGAGCAATCAAAACTACATGCAATGAAGTAACTTACCAGGTATTTGTCTTTGTGTTACTCTGAGAAAGAAAACAAGATAAGTTTCCCTGTACTTGGGTGGGTATGCCTCCAAATGTATTCTATCTTCTTTTATTTCATATCCTATCCTTTATCAATATGACACATATACAACGTTATAGTGAATCTAATCATTATATTTCAATGTATTGCAAGTATTAAATTTATGCTCCTTTTGTATATGTTCTTGTGCCTAATATCATTAAAGATCCAATAGCAGTAGTTTTAGTAGTTACTTCATACTTATGAAGTAAAATCAAGAAAGTCGATAAACTTTGTAGACCTATAATCAGTATGTTTATTATTTATCCTTTTCAGACATAGAGATACCTGAACCAAGCCATGAGGAGATCGCAATTAATGCTGAAAGAAAAGGAAAGGAAAAGAAAGTGAATACTCTGTTCAAATACATCCTCTTCCACATGCTCTTCATGGCAGCTATGCTATTAATCAGTACTGGAAATCAAGTTGTGTGAAATTTCCGACAAAACTTTCAGCTCCAACAAATGTTTATGACAAACGCTTTCAAAGCGGTATGTTTACATGCCAAGGGTTCATCACTCTTGCTCTGAATCAGGCAAACTGTCATTGCTCTTTCTGCTGCCATGCAATTCATTTTTCCTAGGGCTGACATGCAATGTAAATTAGGAGATTTAAAGATAACAGAGCACTCTCCCTCCACTATTATTCAGATAAGTACATAGCCGGAGCGAGAACCTTTCAGGACCAGCAAAACATAATGTAACGGACAGAATCTGAGTGTGTGATTTGGTCTTTTTTGTTGATTTGGACTTTTTGAGGTATTTCAATGTTTTCAGTATTTTGGGGGTTGTATTTTGTTTCATGCATTGACTTGGTGATATTTTAGTGTGGATGTTTCATTCTAGAGGGCAGCACAGTATATGTTGTACATTTTGGCCAATAGGTGGCAGCAGTGTTTCTTGGCAGTTAAATCAACATGGTGACTTATGTCAACACACAATTTGAGTAGACAAAGTTTATGTGTGCCTAAAATCGTAAGTATAGTATATTTCATTGTAATATTAGATTGACATGTTAGTTAAAGGTATAATCATTATGTCAAACAAGATGTAAGTGATGGATGGTTCATATTATTGGATATTTTTGACTTTGTTGCCTTAAGCAACTTCACTATATTTTCAAGTATCATTGTACTGTTGTAATAGTCAATTGGTCATTTCTGTATAAGTCATCACTTATGGTATATAGTATTTGAGAGTTATAAATGTGACAAGTGTAGTTTGTAATAGTGTTTTATGTGTGATTATAGTATAGTATAGTAGTTTATGACTGCTAATTAAGATATGTGTATAGACTATGTGTAATGTGGTGTACTAGTTTCTGTTAGTAAATTTGTCTTGTTTTTTTGTATTGTAGATTGAACCGTTTACAGTTTATCTCCGTTTACCGTATACACATTGTATCAAGTTGTCGTCATTAAACGCGTTCGTGAATGGCATTACAGTCTTCGTCGTTTTGTCCTTTACACATACCATGTCTACCTTATATATAGAGTAAGACTGCAACATTGGTTCAAGAGCCCACAGATCTGCAATCTCTTTCTTAGCTCTGCTCGAGGTGATATTGCTGCTACAATGCCAACATTTAATACCTGCACTAGATGCATTGGCAGCCTGGGCATTAAACACCTGATTGTCACCCAGTTTCCTAGGCATGGATGCATGGATCGGTTTTTGTACAACCATACACAACCAGATCTCGTGTCAATTGGTGCATGAATTAAGTTTTTCTACTGTAGACCCCTACACCCCTACCATACAGCAGGGGATGCCTGCAATAATGGTGAGCAGAACCCCAGAACTACTTTTGTAACTTTTAGTTGTAATGTATATAGTATAACAAGTAGCAGATTCATATTGCCATTTTCCTCATGTACGTCTATTGCCCTTTAGCTTCTTACACTGTTCTTACTTGATAAGTTATCGAAGATATCCAACAATTTTAATTGGGTTGAATGTCTGCTGTAAAAGAATTGAAAAGATTCATTTAATTGGCTTGGGAAATAATTTCCAAATCAGCTAATAGATTTAGACATTACATGATTCTTGTTATAGCCCTCTTATTTATACGTAGTTCTATATATCAATTTGTAATGATTTGGTTGTACATGTCAGACTTCCGAACCGATATAACTACATTTTCTTTTTCCGTTTTACGCTTATTTTCAATAGGTCGTTTTGTTTCTTTCTTTCTCTTTATCACATTTCTAGTTATCATTGTTACTATACTATAATTCCAATTATCTTTTCTCATTTTGATTTAACAAGTCAGCCATAAATGTCTGCACATTCTAAGTCATGTTTTATGTTTTAAGTATTGCCAATTGGAAATGATATGGTTTATAAAATTCTGCATCCTAAATGCATAGTTCTTTTTCGATTGCAAATTTAAGATTTTCCTCCAAGTCTTGTCATAGGTTATTGAACACTGAGAATCCTTCGGAAGAAAATGCTTTGAAGATGGCTTATGGTTTAATTTGCGAACATAGGATGATTTTGAGATTTTTACATACCTGCCCCTTTCCTCATAATCCCACCAAATATGACTGTCTAGGCCCTCACTGAGCAGAAAAGAGACAAAATTCCATGGAACCTTTTAGAAACTTGTACACAAGTAGGGATGGCTCTCTATATTAATTACATTTAAACATAATTCCTTCGAACAAGCATTAATTGAATTTGGACGTTTTTTGTTCGTGATATGCATATAGCTAGCAGTTTTTCTTTAATGGGAAGGGTATCACAGTTGTAAATTCTGTCATCGTTCTTAGTTTCCGCAAACTTCAGAAAGAAATGGTTATAAAGGTTGAACAAACAACATAATTGAAAATGTGGCACTCTTCCCCCTTTATTGATACTTGCTGAAATGTGATGGTCTTTGGTTCATAGTTGTGGGCAGAGGCCTGTTGGAAATAACCTTGCATGTTGTTGTTTTTATTTTTCATTCTAACATCTTACCCTTATTGATAAAGTATGCTCGACTTATTCGTCATTAGAATACCTTTCAAGCAATTTACTTTTTGTATCTATAGGCTAAATGGTTCAAAAATGCTAGTGAAAATACCGTGTCAAAATGAACTGACCCCATCAGCTACCTCAAAGGTAATTGGCATCCATTTTATATTTACAGATAAGGACTTAAGACCATTTCTTGGCATGGGCAGAAACAGCAATTGGTGAACTATTTTATGTAGATGGATCGGATGGTGCTTCTGTGAGTGCGTACGGCAATAAGCTCATTGCCAATATGAATGCCATGCGACTTGGTCCTGTTCTCAGGCAAATCAGAGTCACTACAGGTAAAAGATCTAGTTTTTCTTCACCTTTTCCTGTGGTCATAACTTTACTTTCAACTTTAGGCGTTGCATACCCTGATGGCCCTGTGGTCTAAGGCATTCCCACCAACTACTAGCTGTCTCTCATCACTCTCTGGGTTTAAATCCCAACAGGGACATTTAAGAAGGTGGCCAGTGACTTGGGGTTAGGTACACAGGTAAAAATTGAGGGCCCTGTATGGGTCCGTTATTATGAGGCTCAGAGTCTATTACGGGCCCGTTATAACAGGCTAGTAAAGGGCCCGTTATGACAGGCCCGTACAGACCCTATACCGGTTTTCAAGCTGTAACGGGCCCATTAAAACGGGTTAACAGAGACATCTGGTGGCCATATTTTACAAAAAAATATATATTTTTATCATAAAAAGTCAAATACTTTCAACAAAAAAACCTTCTAAAACAAAACTTTGAAAATGTTATAAAAAATATGTTTTATATATTCAATATATCGCAAAAATGATCAATTGCGCAGAATCTTCTTATTGTAAGCATTATTCATTTTGCACTGATACTAACTTGGGATGCATACAAATGGTATCTACATAATAGGTCAGATATTAGTAGTTAGTATATGAAAAGCATTGAACTCTTGTCAGTGCATGATCTAATTACTCAGTAAGGCATAATGAGGTAAGATTTAATGGGTATGTACTGACTGGTCACATGGTATAAAACCTGCGGAAGACAATTGGAACATTTTCTTTTTTTAATGTAGATATATTGAGGGATTGAAAACAGGCCGGTAACACGGCCCGTTCGAGCTCGTAACGGGCCTGTAATGGCCCGTAAACTTTTATCTGTGTAGTGACTTTCATTGGGTACTACGGTTTCCTCTGCCAGTTATAACGGGCTAACCATGACTTAGCCGCAATAAGGCAGAGGTGACGTAAAATCTAATTCCCAAATTTCAACTTCGGGCAGGCTATGAAGTTACCTGAGGAATGAAGTGTTTTGTATGGTTTCAAGTGTATGCCATTCTTCGAAAGTCTAATATATAGGACAATACTGCTTCCTGATTGTTATATTCATCCATCCATACAGGGCAAAAGTGACAACAACAGAAACCCCATTCCTTACTATTTATTTGATATTTTGAATCTTTTAAAAGGATTATTTTATTCCTATCACCGTTCTTATTTGCAGCTGTGTTGTTGTTACCTCAACAAACTTTTTAATCTATGGATGCAATTATTATACTTTACTGATATGATGATGGATGGAAGTTTAGAATATTCTACTTTAAGAAAGCATAATTCTTTGGAATCTTTCACATGAAACATTACTTTGTTCATTTGTGCATAAGAGGATGTATTGGGGCATTGAAAAGATATAGCAAGCCTGTATCGATTTATGAGATAGTAAGAAATACACTTTCACCCATATCCCTATTCTAGAGAGAGAACAATACGGATTGCATTTACTTAAGAAGTGCTATTGGTAATCAATTGTAGATATGTTAGAGCTTTCATATTATTTCCTTTGAGTTCCGTGTTCTTTTGTGTATGCTCCTCCTTTGGAAGAAAAGGTCTTTAGTAAAGGAACGTCTTGGACAATACACAACATTTTTTTCTTTATGCGTGTTTAACAATACTCAAAGGCTTAACCTCTCTTTTGAAATGCTTCCCAATATCATATTATAGTGATCAACAAATTACAGTCTATGATGATGAAATGTCTAGTCATTGCCAAAGGTTTAGAATTCAGATTTGAAATATTCTTGTTGTCAATGTGTCAATAATATTTAGATTATGGTTAGACCAATTCATAATATGTAAGTAATTGGAGAACCCAGGGAAAACGCCCACTAACTCCAGGTCAGTGGCAACGTTCTCTCATGCCTCAAACCAAATTTCAAACAAGAACGTTTTGCACTGGCGCAAGAGTGAAAGTAGGCAAAGTGCAATACTATAACTTGCTATGCTATTGGTTTTGGAGCAAGTTAAAAGCATATGTGAAAGTTGCCAATTAATTGGTATCCTGCAGGAGTGTATATGGCAAATCTGGGTGAAACTAAGGAAAATGCGCTGCAGGTGCTTAGCGACCTTAAGACGAGTCATTGGATTGATATCTACACCCGTGCTGTATTTCTAGAGTTTAATGTGTACAATGCCAACACTGGTCTTTTCAGCCTGGTCACCCTACTGACCGAGTGGCTGCCCTCTGGCGGTGTCTTCTATTACCAGAGCATTGAGACAGTGTTCCTATACAGATACATTGGAGCTGGAGGTCTGATGGCCATCTTCACTGAGTGCCTGTGTGCATTAATAACATAAATTGTGCTCATCAGACAAATCATATAATTGTTCCAACAGAGAGGATCTGATTTTGAAAATTCCTGGAATATTCTTCAACTGACTGTGATCTCCTTAGTAATTGCAGCTTTTGCAATGAATATATACCGCACTATGTAGACAATCTACAGCGTCGAATATATGATGAATAATCTAGGTAAGGATCCTGTTTTATTTCACAGATGTCCTTAAATTATATACATTTTACAATTAAGACTTTAAGGTCTTAAATCTAAGATATGCAGTGCTGTCATACCTGGGATGAAACCATTTTAATATATCTTTTGCAGTAGAAATTAACCTTTATCCTATCTATCCACACAATTGTCGCGATGCTTGTTTTTGTACAGCCCATTACCTTTCTGTAATGAACCTATGAACTGCAACAGTATTGATATGATTCAAGGCATTAGAGGCATATTTTAAATGCGATTAGCATCATCCATTTACTTTTATACTGATATGTGGATTTTACTAAATCAAGGACAGGAGTTGCAAGCTTTACGAAATACAGTACAATCATGTGATATTTCACACATACCTCAATATTTATATTTAGTAAGGTTTCTCATTTTGTTCCCACATAATGACATGCTGCAGTTCTTGAGTGTAAAATAAAAGTCTGGATATGCATTATCTGTCGTGAAGTAGGTAGCACGTATCCCCACTTTGATTAATATTATACTCATCTAGTTTATATAAGAAAATACAGTTCTGTACATGTGACTTCTTGTATTTAGGTGCTCTGTCACTGAATGCGACCTTTTTATATATAACAGAATATGTCGGTTTATTTGACCTTGCTCTGCATTTGTTCTAGGTAAAACGGTGAATTTTAAAAGGTTGCTTTTGAGAATGGACAGTTCCTGAATCTGCTTGGTCTTGCATTGTTCTTTGCACAAGTTCAGATCCTTAGAATGCTCCAGTTGAATCGAGGAATCAGTGTATTGAGTGCCACTCTTTCCCACAGGGCAGAGGACCTTGGCCAACTAGCGGTCATCCTTATAGTTTATCTAACAGCCTTCGCGGTCATAGCCTTACATCTCTTCACCCGAGAACTAACAGAATTCCGAGACGTTAAGCAGGTCTACATCAGTCTACTGTCCACCATGCTGGGCAAGTTTGACTACAGTGCTTGGGTGAGCAGTTTTTGACTTGCTGGCAATCTTTTCGTTATTACCTATATGCTTGTGATGTTTTTCCTGATGATTAACGTCTTTGTCCTCATCATTGATGAGGCAAACCATAGTGCACGAGAACGAGGAAGTTGTGGCTGTCGAGGACATGTAACTACTGGAACACATCAACAAGAATCTCAAGTCCTTCTTAGGCCTGAATGACAATGATCTGGAGCCAGAGGATATGCTACCTGGTAAGTGACTTAATTGCCAACCTCTTAAATTTGGGTCAACAAATTCCCATAGGTATTCCATTCCGTTCATCATGTATATGCATGCACCATTGTCACTAGCAGTATTCCTGTTGATATTCCATGAGTTTCAATATCTTTTTTTACCTAACACCTTAGTGGTATACTTTTTTCATGGTGTAATTTACATAGATAAGCAATAGTTTTGCAGTAGATTACATGTATGCAAACGCTTGTCCCAATTCTGTGAATTTTAAAATGCTATATATTACTTATCCATGTTATTTTAATCATTATTAGTATGTACAATTCTTATTATCATTGAACCTGAATTATTGACTAGTTTCCAATAAACCATATATACACTAGACAGGTGTGTATGCACATATGAAAACCATTATCAGTGTTTAATGAAGGTAATGAATCTCTAATGTTCATAAAATAAATTTAGAAAATGAGATTAACAGCAGCCCTAATTGCAATACGTTGCGGACCACAACAAATTAATTAGGATTGTTGGGGACAAAACAGCATTAAAAAAATTAACAGAAGTTAATTGTTTTAAGGCTTGTTGTAGTCAGTGGTTTGTCAAAGCCCAACCATGGTTGCAATACATATTTCAACAGATTAGAGTTTTTTGAGATCAAATAAAAACTGATCATGGAATAAAAGGATAAATGTCAGTTAGCTGAAGGCCAAATGTGGTAGGTACATACCCTACTCTGAAATTCTCTAAATTTGCTATGCTGGTCAACTGATCAACAACAATCACCCAATTCTTTTCAGGGCCACTGTATTAGGAATCTTGGAAAATATTCAAAAGGCATTGCAATAATGCCTTTTTTGGCGGTTACTTATTTATTCATTTACTGTAAAGTTTGAAATAATAACGTGAACGTAATATTGGCGACTTTAACGAGTAGGCCTGATTCGTTAATATTACGATCCGTTAGTATTTGTTCTATTTTGTATTCATATTGCGTACCTAGTTAGAATTACACACGGTCAGTGGATAACCATACGTATATACATAGACACACGTACGTATAACCAAATATGAATGATGCGCGTAATCCTGGTGGATATGAGTTCCTTAATTGCAATATACCAGTTAGGACGGGCATTCATTGACACCTGAGTTTGATAAACACCCGCGTGGTAATACTAGGCTAGCACACAGAATCCGTGTGGTTCTAAGAAATTATGATTGCAATATATTACAGAACCACCTGACATTATAAATTCGATTTTTTCTGCATGATTAGATAAGAAATGAGCTCCATCGGTGATCCCACCTTGGTTTATGGCGCTTTCCTTTAACCTGCCCGTATATCAAATTCAAATTACTGACAAAATAACACAAGTAATTCTTCTAATCTAAAATATTCATATAGCACATCATTTTAAGTTTGGACATGATACAATTTGAAAGGCTGTAAAACAGGATTGCCCTGATGCTCAGGACAACCAATTTAACAATATTTGCTTCAAAATTGTAAAATGATGATACATATGGTTGTCTATCTTTGTTTTACTTGCACTGGTATAATATGTGTTTGGTTTTTAAAAAGTAAACCAAACAAAATTGGTATCTGTGGTCAAATAGTATATATTATGTAGTCTTGCTTACTTAGGGTTTACTTGAAATCTTCGGTTTCCATATGATAACGTATGATAAATATACCCCTAGGAAGCTGTGGTGTACTTGATACACCTGAGGTCTTACGAGTTAAAGGCGAGTAACCTCAAGGTTATCACATACACCACAATTTATGAGGGGTCTACATAGTTTATATTACTGTCGACTGCCAATCATAGACCAACAGAAAATTGGCTGAGCTGTCTTGATCAATACATTATGTAAAACCTTTCTGGTAAAGACAACTTAGACAACAAACTCTAAGGAAAAGTGTGGTTTGTGTCATGTAATGCATTTTTCCAAGGTTTATGATTGGTCGAAAGTAGCTAACTGGTGTATAGAACATTTTAATTGTGGATATAAGTTATAATGTGGCAGAACATAGAATGTCATTCGTTCATAATACCACAACCTTGTTCTTTATTCTCAGGTGACAAGAAGGACATGCCTCCAGAGAATGATTAGTATTTCATGGTTGGCTAGTTATGTAAACCAAATACTAGTACTTAGATATGTATGGGTCATTTGCTTTCCTGCAGTATTAATCAGGTCTTTGCTGCTACACCCATCTTTCCAGGAAACTTGAACTAGCCATACACAAATGGCTCATACATGAGAAATATTCAGTACTGTTAATTAAACAACACTATCTTATATTGCATATTAATTGTCATACAACATACTGACTAAATAACAGAATTCAGAAGGCGAATTGTGCCAAAAAGGGAACAGTTAAATGTGCTTAAACTTTAAAAGTACACTGTTTAACCCCTTTATGAAGCAAAATTCATCTTATTAGTTATAGTTCTCGTTGAAACTGCGTTAGACTAGATTTTATGTAATTTATTTTGAAATGATTATGTACATGTAAAAGCAATAATTTTGAATGAATTCAAATTACTATATATTACTTAACTACCTAACACATCCCTAGTCACTGCTAATTTAGCATGAATTAGCAAGAATCAATGTTACGGATGAGTCCACAATTGAGACCTGTCACAAATTATATTATAAAAAATGGAGACTAGTCACGAACATGCATAATTACATATGCTTGTTTGCATGTACCCAGAATGTGTCCAAACAATCTTTTCTAGGATGACGTGAACTGGAAAGATAAACAATGGAACTAAGTTCCCTTACCAGCCGCTCCCTAACCTGTCGATGCTGCCTGTAGCACATGTTTGGAATCATGATTGATATCAATAGCAGTTACTGACCTTTGGAAGGGTTCTCTGGTACATGCACGCTGAATTCCCTTAGTTGTTGGTGAGCCATTATTAGACCTAGAATGATAGAGAAGTGTGAATCACAGAATGAAAACAAATTATCTATTCACTGCATGTATCTCAAAACGAAATTAATCACAACTCAACTTCCATTCTGTGTCTGGTGTGCCACACGTATCAAGTACGGAATACTATTTTTTGTGTTTTACGGCAAGTATAATGGTAAAAGATTGGAAAGGAAATTGGTAATCCTTTTTGGAAATCAGTAGCAACAGCCTTTACTGAAACCCAAGACAAAAATCATACAATAATGGTGAGAGTATGTATTCACAACCAGTTTGGTATAATAACAATATTGATATTGAGTATATATAACTATGGGAGAACCGTGAGCTAAGAAAAGTGTGTGATCTTTTTAATGATTATGGCGAGCTAAGATATCGATTGCAGATCAACAATCTATTTCAATTGAAGACAAATTTTCTTTGACTATCTGAGACTCAAAAGCGCCGTTCCACAACATTGGCTCGAAAATGATCGACATGGTGCCCAGTGTTTACAAAACTCTTAGTAACAAACTCAAAAGCAAACCCAATCTTCAAAGATGCATTATTAAAACGGCAAAATGTTATGCCTACTGCAGAAAGATCTTCTGGCCATCAACTTATTAATACCACAATCAAACCTGGCCGGGAGGCCACCTCCGAATAAGAACCCCCTGCGAACAAAGAATCCCCCCGAGAGAAATTACTCTATATTTACCCTCGCAATAAAGACCCACCTTTAACAAAGACCAGAGACCGCCCTTTTTCTTCCCAAGGACCACACTTCCCCTGTGAACAAAGACCACTCCTGGAAATAGCCATTCTCAAGTCTCATTGTTTTAAGAAATTTCTCAATTTGATTTTCAGTAAATCATAAACATTACTTTTTCTGTGAGGGGATTAACGGGATACATACCACACACACATGCAGGGGTGGGATACGAATGAAATCTAGCCCAAGCCCAGGTGGGGACCAGTGTAAGTGCAATTTAACCCAAGCCAGCTAGTGTTCTATTGCAATGTTGTCATCCTTTGTCTTAATGAAAAATGAGAGCACATGTCTTTAGTTTGCTTTGATATGTGTAAAAGAGTTGATAATCCAGGTGTAGATGCCACATAAAAAAGTTTCTTTGCTTGGTAGAAAGAGTAAACGACCAACAAAAGTTTTCATACCAAAGGAGAGGACTGTGCTGGTGGAAAACAATCCAAGGAGAGGATTACCCAAGCACCAACTGCAAGTATGATGGGTGAAAAACTCAAAACCTTGGCCATTGGGAAGGCACATAAATCAAGGTGCTTTTCCTTTAATTTGTGCTTTATTTTTAAACAAATAAAACAATGAATAAAATGGTATGCGGTCTATGCAACCTTATGAAAATAGAATCAATACTCAACCCCCCGAACAAAGCCCACCTGTGAACAAGGACCGTTTTTTGTTTCAGATATTAATTATAAAAATCGTTCAATACAAAGTAATAAATAGATAAAATAGATAAAACTTTCATTCTGTGTTCCATAGCTTGTACTTGCAATCACTTATTTGAATTTCTGATTTATTTTCTAAAGAATAGCATATATAAATTAAGGTTACCCTGCAATGTTTAAAACCATGATGGTAGATTCACAACGAGGTTCCCCAAGCAACTGACGTACTAATCTAACTGCTCCCCACTGACTGCGTAGTCTTTCACAACTGCCCATTTACCGTCTTTCACACTTTGATACCCTTCGTTCATACATCAAGTCTGTCCCCTCTCATCGTTCCCTCCTATAAACACATATAACATTCGTGCATCAAGGCTGTCCCCTTTTTTCCCCTCTCCTACACGCACAGATAACCTTCCTACATCAAATCTGTCCCCTCTCGTCCTCCCCTCCTACACACACAGATACACTTCCTACATTAAGTTTGTGCCCTGCCGTCGTGCCCACCTACACTTACAGATACACTTCCTGCATCAAGTCTGTCCTCTCCCGTCCTCCCCACCTACACACACAGATGCACTTCCTACATCAAGTCTCTCCCCTCTCGTCCTCCCTCCTACACTCACAGATACACTTCCTGCATCAAGTCTGTCCCCTCTCATCCTCCCCTCCTACACACACATACATATTTCCTACATCAAGTCTGTCCCCTCTCGTCCTGCCCTCCTAGACTCACAGATACACTTCTAACACCAAGTCTGACCCCTCTGGTCCTCCCCTCCTACACTCACAGATACACATCCTGCATCAAGTCTGTCCCCTCTTGTCCTCCCCTCCTACACTCACAGATACACTTCCTACACTAAGCCTTTTCTCTCTCATTCTCCCCTCCTACACACAGATACACTTCCTGTGTCAAGTGTGTCACCTCTCGTCCTCCCCTCCTACACTCACAGATACACTTCATGCATCAAGTGTCTCCCCTCCAGTTCTCCCCTCCTATACACACAGATAGCCTTCCTGAATCAAGTCTATCCTCTCCAGTCAAGTCTCTCCCCTTCAGTCCCCCCCCCCCTCCTACACACACAGATAGCCTTCATGCATAGAGTCTCTTCCCTCCAGTCCTCCCCCCCCCTCCTACACACACAGATAGCCTTCCTGCATCAAGTCTCTCCCCTCCAGTCCTCCACCCCCCCTCCTACACACACAGATAGCCTTCCTGCATCAAGTCCAACCCCTCCAGTCCTCCTCTCCTACACACATAGATGCCCTTCCTGCATCAAGTCTCTCCCTTCCATTGCTCCCCTCCTACACTCACAGATAGCCTCCCTGCATCAAGTCTCTCCCCTCCAGTCCTCCCCTCCTACACACACAGAAACGCGTTTTGCATCAAGTCTCTCCCCACCAGTCCCCCCCTCCCCTTCCTACACACACAGATAGCCTTCCTGCATGAAGTCTCTCCTCTCCAGTCCTCCACCCCCCTCCCATTCCTACATACACAGATAGCCTTCCTGCATCATATCCCTCCCCTCCAGTCCTCCTCTCCTACACACATAGATGCCCTTCCTGCATCAAGTCCCTCCCCTCCATTGCTCCACTCCTACACACACAGATAGCCTCCCTGCATCAAGTCTCTCTCCTCCAGTACTCCCTTCCTAAACACACAGAAACGCGTCCTGCATCAAGTCTCTCCCCTCTAGTCCCCCCTCCTACACACACAGAAACGCGTCCTGCATCAAGTCTCTCCCCTCCAGTCCTCCCCCCACCTCCTACACACATATATAGCCTTCCTGCATCAAGTCCCTCCCCTCCATTCCTCCCCCCCCCTCCTACACACACAGATAGCCTTCCTGCATCAAGTCTCTCCCCTCCAGTCCTCCTCTCCTATACACACAGATACCCTTCCTGCATCAAGTCTCTCCCCTCCAGTACTCCCCTCCTACACACAGAGAAACGCTTCCTGCATCAAGTCTTTCCCCTCCAGTCCCCCCCCCCTTCTACACACACAGATAGCCTTCCTGCTTCAAGTCTCTCCCCTCCAGTCCTCCCCTCCTATACACACAGATAGCCTTCCTGCACCAAGTCTCTCCCCTCCAATCCTCCCCTCCTACACACACAGAAACGTTTCCTGCATCAAGTCTTTCCCCTCCAGTCCCCCCCCCTCCCTTCTACACACACAGATAGCCTTCCTGCATCAAGTCCCTCCCCTCCAGTCCTCCTCTCCTACACACATAGATGCCCTTCCTGCATCAAGTCTATCCCCTCCAGTCCTCCCCCCTCCTACACACAAAGAAGGCCTTCCTGCATCAAGTCTCTCACCTCAAGCCCCCCCCCCCCCCCAGTACTCCTCCCCCCTCCTACACACACAGATAGCCTTCCTGCATCAAGTCTATCCACTCGAGTCCCCCCCTCCTACACACACAAATAGCCTTCCTGCATTAGTTCTATCCACTCCAGTCCCCCCCCCCTCCTACACACACAGATAGCCTTCCTACATCAAGTCTATCCCCTCCATTCCTTTCCTCCTATACACATAGATGCATTTCCTACATCAAGTCTCTCCCCTCCAGTCCTCCCATCCTACGCACACGGAAATGTGTCCTGAATCAAGTCTCTCCCCTCCAGTCCCCCCCCCCCCCTCCTACACACACAGAATCGCGTCCTCCATCAAGTCTCTCCCCTCCAGTCCCCCCCCCCCTCCTACACACACAGAAACGCGTCCTGCATTAAGTCTATCCCCTCCAGTCCTCCCCTCCTACACACACAGAAACGCGTCCTGCATCAAGTCTATCTCCTCCAGTACTCCCCTCCTACACACACAGAAATGCATCCTCCATCAAGTCTCTACCCTCTAGTCCCCCCTCCTACACACACAGATACCCTTCCTGCAACAAGTCTCTCCCGTCCATTCCCCCCCTCCTACACACACAGATAGCCTTCCTGCATCAAGTCTCTCCCCTCCAGTCCTCCCCTCCTACACACAAAGAAAGCCTTCCTGCATCAAGTCTCTCCCCTCCAGTCCCCCCCTCCTACACACATAGATTCCTGCATTAAGTCTCTCCCCTCCAGTAGCCCCCCTCCTACACACATAGATGCCCTTCCTGCATCAAGTCTCTCCCCTCCAGTCCCCCCCCCTCCTCCTACACACATAGATGCCCTTTCTGCATCAAGTCTCTCCCCTCCAGTCCTCCCCCTTCTACACACATAGGTGCCCTTTCTGCATCAAGTCTCTCCCCTACAGTAGCCCCCCTCCTGCCCACATATGCCCTTTCTGCATCAAGTCTCTCCCCTCCAGTACTCCCCTCCTACACACACAGAAACGCGTCCTGCATCAAGTCTCTCCCCTCTAGTCCCCCCTCCTACACACACAGAAACGCGTCCTGTATCAAGTCTCTCCCCTCTAGACCCCCCTCCTACACACACAGAAACGCGTCCTGCATCAAGTCTCTCCACTCCAGTCCTCCCCTCCTACACACACAGATAGCCTTCCTGCATCAAGTTTCTCCCCTCCAGTCCCCCCTCCTACACACACAGATAGCCTTCCTGCATCAAGTCTCTCCCCTCCAGTACTCCCCTCCTACACACACAGATAGCCTTCCTGCATCCAGTCTTTCCCCTCCAGTCCCCCCCCCCCTTCTACACACACAGATAGCCTTCCTGCATCAAGTGTTTCCCCTCCAGTCCTACCCTTCTTCTAGCGCTTAATAAAAATGTTTGTTTCCTGTAACGGTCCGAGAAAAAGAAGGGCAGGTAGGTAGACAGTAAAAAAAAAATTGGATCTTTTTTTTTCAAATATGTTTCATAAATGATTTATGATTATTAGGGAATTGGAATGCAGAAAAACTTTATGGTAGGAAATTTCTTGAGTAAAAGCTTGTTAGGATGCTATTTCGAAAGGAGTTTATTTGACTATATGGACCATGACAACTGTTCACTGACTTTTTTTAAAGCGCTTTTGAACATTATAGGTGGAAAGGGCGCTATATCAAATATCAATTATTGTTATTCTTCACACACAGATAGCCTCACTGCATGGATCAAGTCCTTACCTTCTTGTCCTAATGCTATATTCCCACTGTCAAGAACCAAGACAAGAACTTAAGAAGAATTTAGAAGTTTAATTTTTGAGAGCAAAATTCTTGTTAATTCTTGTCAAAAAATAGGATTTGGTGCATGCAGAATGAGCTAGGACTAAACTACGCCTGTTCTCGGGAGGTGATAGGACTGTTTGAAGAAAGTATCAAAACTGTCCAAGAATATGACAAGAAAGTGTCAAGATTATTTCCAGAACTGTAAAAAATGTATTTGGAATAAATAAGAACAAGGCAGGATTACAAAGAATGTACTAAGACCATAAAAATACTGTATTAAGAACATACTATGACTGTTGTAAGACTATACTAGGAATGAAGAATAACATACAAAAATCAATGAACTTCAACTGTTTTATTATGTCAATTTGGGGTCAAGTCACATGATACACTGACCAGTACTTCCCACTGCCACCATTTAAATTTTCTTTTATTCTCCCTGTACCATTCTGCCAGGTCCTTCTAGGTTTCAACATTAAATGAATTTGGGTCGGATACATCAGATTGGGTCTTTTTCTTAGTTAGGCCTTTGGCTGAAGACTTGGCCCCCTTCTTAACTGTTTTGGGGATTTCTTTGGACGGTTCATCATATATATGTGTCCTCCACCACTGGAGCATTCACATGTACGTCAGCAACAGCCACGATTTCAGTAGAACTGTTCTCAGTGTCTGTTTCTTCAGGGATTAAGGTGGTGGTATCTTTCGATACTGTCCTATCTTCTGTATCCATGGGTGTTTCCACATGTATATTATCATTATGTCCGCCATCTTTGTCAGTCTCAACATATTCCACAATAGCATTTTTTGTTGGGAATATCAATCTGTAGATCCCTTACTGCCACTTCATTATCCTGTTTGTTTGGTGTGATGTCTGAGTTGTTCCCTTTTTTCTTAGATTTCGCCGTTTTCATCATAGATTTCCATTCCGAGTCTTAATAGAAGGTAGACATTCTGAAAATCTCGTAAGGATCTGCATGTGCGATCACGACTTTGGCTTGTTTACCTTTTTCCACGGCTTCGTCAGCTGATTTATCGCGAATCCCGCTTTCCTCACCACATCCGTAGCTATCCTCTGGTTCCTCAATAGGTATGACATCTTTTTTGGATACTCTTTTAATCTGTATACCCCTATTGGAGGAGGATTTCCGTGAATAAGTCCCCATAGCACGTCTTGGTGGTCTTGCTTGGGCCGACATGTTTACTTGTGGTGACCTACTTACAGCGCAGTCACATGATATCCGGCGATATGCTCATGAGTTCTTATAGATTGGGTAGTACATTCTTCTTCAATCCTAGTACATTCTCAGGAATGTACCACACCTCTAGCAAGAATTATGTGCCCAAGAACTGGGAAGAATCAACAAGAATCAACAAGAATTAAGAGGAATCAACAACAAATCAGCACTAACGTGTTAAGAAGGTGTTGCAACCTTACTAGGAACTCAAATCATTGAAACGTGCTACAAGAACTGCCAAGAAAGTTTTGAACATTCCAAAACTTTCTTGGGGGTACCAGAACATAACAAGAACATACAACAACATCTGACGAACAAAAGAAGAACATATAAGAATTAACAAGAAACATGCAGAATTTTTCCAAGAACTGGAAACTTTCCAAGTTCTTGGTCTGTCTTGCCATGGTCTTCGGGGCGTTCTTGACAGTGGGAAGGGGTCTTAAGTCTAGTTTCCCACTATCAAGAACTCAGATAAGAACTCAACAATCACTCAGTAGGGGCTGGCCTTGTATGAAAGTCGTGGCAAAAATGTACCTGAAAATGGGCAGGAACAAGCTAAGACATTGATGAGAAGTTATTGAGAACTGTCTTAGGAATGTCTAAGGAATAGTCTTGAGAATATCCTGAGAGTAATTTAAGAATATATGAATTTTGTATGACATTTGCTTAATTACCAAGACCAACATAAGACATACCTAAGTAGCTCTTAATGAATTCCTAAGACATTAGCACGACTATGCTACAGATTATTTAAGACTTAATAAGGCCAATAAACCAAAATAAAGCACTTGAACAATATTCAAATGAGTTTATTTTCAACATATTAACACATCTTTATTTGTTGATACTCACATAATTCATTTCAATTGTTGTTACTACAATATCTCAAAAGATGTGAGCGACAGATTTTGGATAGTCCATCCCCAAAACAATGTAGGTTTTTTGAATGGTTCTATTTTTTTCACAAATTCTGCCACAGATTGAATGGGATTTGGAGATGTTGGTTCACATTTTCTATCATTGGTAGCATTCATCTGCTCACTCATCTTTATTTTCTTCTTTCGATAATCAGTTTAGCATATTTTTGGAGCTTTTCTTTTAACTAGTGATTCACAAGCCTCGGCCCCATGATGCCATGTTAACATAAGGTGCCCTACTTTCAGGCAAGTCACGTGATGTATTCTACTTAGTTAAGTTAGTCCTATCATATTTGTAGTCACACTTAGGAATGTTCTTAGGACATTCCTAGGACATTCCTGAGAATACGGTAAGAATTTTTTAACGAAATATTTGGTACCGAACACACACGAATTAAGACGAATATCCTAGGAATGTCTTAGGAACACTCCTAGGAATGAGTTAGGACCAGAAATCATTGGTCCATGAATCAAGAACTTCCACAAATATTTTGAACATGTTCCAAACCTCAAAACTAAGCTAGGACTCAGCCAAGATATTCTGAGATGTTCCTAGGAACAAACACGAAAAAACAAGAATGACATGCAGAATTTTCCAAGATCACCAAATTTGGGTGTTCTTGGCAAGGTCTTGTCTGAGTTCTTCATAGTTGGAAACTATCTTAAGACTAATGAGTAATCCTCCACATGCACACAAACTACAAACTTCTATAAACTCAACAAATAAACTATGTAAACGTAATTAGTTTTTAGCATACACAATAAAAAAGCGACCATAATTTTCCTCACCTCTTCACTGTACGCCGGATCTATCAGCTATTAACAATTTGCTGTCATGATTTAGCCTTAACGTGGCAGAGGTTGCAATCATCAAACTTATAGTACAGAGATACAATATTCTGATAATTTTTCACTAATCATTTTCTTCTATTTCAGACACACGGATGAACTATGCTGGAAACCAAACAAGTAAGCACTAGCCTTCGTCAAAGTTTGCATAACGGATGACTTGTAACACAAATTTACATTATAAAGGAATGTCTTACTATATAATACAGCATATAGTCTTACTTGTGAAGATACTTTAGAAATTCTATCCCATATAGGAATACTATTTCACAGCGAGTTCATGAAAGGCAACGTAGACTGATTACGCAAGATCTGGGGTACAAATGTTACCAGTTACACAGAGCCAGCTAGAAGTTTTTTTTCCCCCCAGTGACTTCAGTTTCTTCGCCCAATGATTAGATTAACTACTTACATATCACATATAGCGTAGACAGGAAGAAATATATATATATATATACTGTAGAACACGAAATTCACGCGTGTCCCAAGTATAGCGAATTTGGGAGTTTTGCGTCATAGCGTATCTTTATATTAGCGTCTCTTTACCGTAGCCGCAGCCGCTGACAGCGCCATCTGTCGCAAAAAAGACGAAGGGTTAAACAAAGGAAATGGGGCTATGAACATTATCCATGGTGGCACAACAAAGGGGCCATATCAGGTTGTATGAAGTGTAATCTTCGGAAAATAAACAATCAAAACAGATCACAATGGTTTTTCTTTGCTCTTTTAACATGTCTTTTGCTTCCTAAAGCCAGAAAAACACAAACAAAGAATGGTTCAAGAGGGGCTACGTATGCTTCATGTTTGTACTATTGGCGCCATCTAGCGGTCACCACGAAAACAAAAATGGCGTCTCCTGAATGTTCGTCAAATGCCTGTGCTTAAGGCATGCTAAAGGTGCCATTTGTTGTTGTTTTTTTGTTTTTAGATGGAATGTTTATTAATTCAATGGAATCATGAGCTAGTCCACAAGCCCAGAAACTGATTTTGGAAAAGGGTTTCAGCAGGGCTACGTATCTTCTATTAGATTTACTAGTGGCGCTATCTAGCGGCCACCACTAAAACGAAAATAACGGCTGCACAAGAAACCTCCAATTCTTGCTTCAAAGGGGACCGTCTCATTGACGTCAGCGCCACCAGTGGCTAAAAGGAAAGACAAAAGACAGCGTTTTTATATATAGCGAAGCGGCACCAGACGCTAAGTACGCTTTATATAAACACACGCGGAAATTTCGTGTTCTACAGTATATATATATATATATATATATATATATATATATATATATATATATATATATATATATATATATATATATATATATATATATATGTGTGTGTGTGTGTGTGTGTGTGTGTGTGTGTGTGTGTGTGTATTTATGTTTACTGTAATACATCCTTTCTTGTCCTTTGCTGCACATTCTTTGTTGCAGCAGCTTACCTGGTTAGATGGCTTCTTGGATAAAGCTCTCAAGAATACACTGCAGAACCAAGGACATCACCCATCGACAAAATATTCAAATATTTCCTCACCCACTCAATTTTACAATTTCTCCTTCACTCCTCGGCGTCAACCATTGGCACCTGGAGGCAGGGGCTCGTTTTCTGATGTCCTAAACAATCGTCTCTGCATACCCGCCGTTCCAGTGAATTACACGATGCTAGTGTTGCGTGAAAGGTAAATATCCTGTTCATGTTAACGCACTAGTGATTCTGCTCCACATAGAAATAATAACAAAGTGTTGCTCGATCACATGTACTACACATAGAGGTTCCATCACGAGTGATAGAACCTGTTTCTCCCACGATAAAAATGAGAAATTTACACGTTTTACCGTGAAGTTAGCTAGCTAAACTAGGTCAGCCAAAGGTCACCCGCGCACTAGTTCAACAATGGTAATACGCGTTTGTTGTGACGTGCACCGTTTGTTTCCCCAGAAACTGGCGCCAGATCACGTACGTGACGCTTGTTCAAATCCACGCGCGCTATTGTTGGGTCTACCTTTGACCCAGCAGCAGTGACCAATTGATTGCAATTGAGGGATCTGATTGGACAATTACACCAGTTTGACCTTTGACCCCATTGAAGAACACCCATTGAGGACGACAAATCCTTAACTGTAAAACACACCTCAGAGTGGGAGAACGTGATTCTTATAAACAAAGCAATACTAACATGATTCTTTCATAGAATGCATCTAGAAAAATTAAGACAATCGCCATACAAAGGAGTTAGCACGTTAATCCCCCTACGGAATGATGAATGGAAATACACATATAGCTTTTTTCCCTGAATATGTGAAAATTTGCCGACTAAACAAATTCCTAAAATAGCAGCTTTGTACCTATACTTAGAAGAAAAAATGTTTCTCAGGTGTTATTTACTATCAATCGTCGCATATGAAACTGTCAGTCGAGCTTTTGCAATTCAAAGAAAAATGATGAACCCTTTGATACAGAGGCGAGATATCACAGAGAAAACAACGAACATCAGGAATCAATAAAGTAATCAATACTCCAATCACTAATCCAGTTTTTTTGCATCACCTAATGGATATTTTGAAAAACATCACTTGACATGTGTCATGTTATACGTTGGGAAGCACTTACAGATAATCAAAACAATAATCATTATGGCATTGCAGAATTGAATACATACATTTTAGTTATTCTTTTCAGTAATGTGAAGGTACTTGTAATCTATTTGAAAAGGGTTATATCTGTCATGCCAATCAGTTACATCTACCAACCATTTCAATCAATTACTATTGTTGCACATCGAAATGTCAGGGACAATTCGTAGACAATTTTTCTCTTATTTATTTATTTTCTCTACTTTTATTGTTTGGTGAACAATGGCACACTTCAATTCAATAGCTTTGGCTGTGCATTATCAGATTAATGGTTTAATTATGTATGCATGTAGTCTGTATATAATCATTTAAAGAGGGCTGTATGCACAGTGTTGCTAAGCATTGACAGGTTGACACTCTAGAATGTGTTGACAAATGCATTTAAATCACTTGGTAATGCGTAATGCGTGTGTGGATCATATATTAATATTACTCACGAGTGGATTCAACTTTTTCTGATTCCGATAAGCTTACTTGTACTAATTGCAGGTTTCTAGTTGATATATGATGGCTGTTTACTGAACATAAAGGAATAACACGAGTCTAGAATATCACTGAAAATATCTTTAATCCAGTTTCAGCATTTTCGACATATATAGTTGTTGTATTTGATATTCTCTGGCTTCAGCGCACGGACTATGGAGAGGATAGGATTTTAATGTAAAAACGTCATCGGTCAAGTATAACCGTATAGGCATATCCCATTATTGAATGGGGGTTGAGGAAGTACATGTATATATATATATATATATATATATATATATATATATATATATATATATATATATATATATATATATATATATATATATATATATATGTTTATTATATATATATATATATATATATATATATATATATATATATATATATATATATATATATATATATATATATATATATATATATATATATATGTTTATTATATATATATATATATATATATATATATATATATATATATATATATATATATATATATATATATATATATATATATATATATATATGTATATATATATATATATATATCGATTGTAGTTCACGTTGAAAAACATTAATGCTACAAATGGGCAAGTAAAGGGAATATAGTGAACATGCCAAAATACATTAAATACAGGTCAAATGTTAGAAGAAATAATAGGTAACCCATTACAAAGGTATTTCTGGCTTTTCATTTCACGAATTCGGCATGTACATGATTCCGTGACCCTTTTTCTGGCTGTAGTGTGTATCGTCTGACTTGGCAGATTGTTAACTGCTTATATCACTGTGTTCATTTTCTCGACAATTACCACCGAGTTTCCCTGGTCTGCAGTAAAACCATTACTCTATTTTAGTAGAGATTCTTTTGACATGCGGGTTTCCAACTATAAAATAAACAATACGAAACCCTGATGATATGTGTCCCAGTGTTGTTTTATTTTTACCCAACCTTAATGGTAACTATATAGTCAGGCAGCTTATGTAGGAAAAAAGGGGGTCCGTGGACAACTCATGTTAATTGTTGGAGACGTAATTTTTTTCTAGACCAATTTTGGATGAGGACTTCAAAAAAATATGTCTCCAATTTTTTCGATAATTTTTTCAAGGTCAAATGGTCAATGTCAAAGGTCAAAATCCTTAAAATGCCTTGTTTGGACCTGTAACAAGCTGCATTTGGTAGGAAACTCGATTTTTAGGGTGACATATACTCAACAAATAAATTTCCTACACAAACATTTAGTATTTTACATAGTAAAGTTTAAATCTGAGGTCAATAAGTACATTTTAAAGTAAAGGTTAAAGGTCAAATCAGTGAAAAATGCCTTGTATAGACAAGAAATGAGCTGCATTTGATAAAAGTTGGTTAGAAACCATATTTTATGATGAGACACACTTCTCCAGTAAATTTCATTAAAGTACACTTTATATATTCTAACTCAAATATTTTATCTGAGGTCAATGAGTCCATTCAAAGGTCAAGATCAACAGTCAAAATGCAGGAAAATGCCTTGCATGGACCGGATACAAGCTGCATTTGATTCAATATGGTTAGAAACCAGCTGTTTAGGATAAATTGTACACTTAATACGTGAATTTCATACACACAGCTTCAGTTTTGAACTCAGTATTCTTTAAATCTGAGGTCAATAAGTACATATAAAGGTCAAAGGTCAAATCTGTGGAAATGCCTTGTATGGACACGAAATGAGCTGCATTTGATAAAAGTTGGTTAGAAACCAGATTTTGTGATGTCAGATGCGATATTTTATGATGAGACACACTTTTTCAATAAATTTCATTAAAGCACACTTCATATTTTCCACCTCAAAGATTATATCTAAGGTCAACGAGTCCATTCAAAGGTCAAGATCAACAGTCAAAATGCAGGAAAATCGCTTGCACGGACCGGATACAAGCTGCATTTCATTCAATATGGTTAGCAACTAGCTGTTTAGGATAAATACACTTAATACGTGAATTTCATACATACAGCATCAGTATTTTACTCAGTAATTTTTAAATCCATAAGTACATATAAAGGTCAAGATCAAAGGTCAAATTAGTGAAAATGCCTTGTAATGACAGGAAATGAGCTGCATTTGATAAAATTAGTTAGAAACCAGATTTTATGATGTCAGATGCGATACACTTTTCAAGTAAATTTCATTACACTTCATATTTTCCACCTCAAAGATTATATGTAAGGTCAATTAGTTCATTCAAAGGTCAAGATCAACAGTCAAAATGCAGGAAAATGTCTTGCATGGACCAGATACAAGCTGCATTTGATTCAATATGGTTAGAAACACACTTTTCCAGTAAAACTATATCCACACACACTTAATTTTGTCCAGAGTATTGAATCAAGGGTCATAGTCCAGGTCAAATGTGAAACAACCCTGGGAAAAGACCACTATCAATCTTTTATAGATTTCATTCACTGAAGAAAAGACTTTAATTGTTATTTATGAAAAGTTTTTATATAGGAAACAAGTTCAACTTTACAATCATTCTGTATACAGTGGTGCTTGTTTCTTAAATAAAAAAAAACTTATTCATCCTAAACAGCTGGTTTCTAACCATATTGAATCAAATGCAGCTTGTCTCTGGTCCATGCAAGACATTTTCCTGCATTTTGACTGTTGATCTTGACCTTTGAATGAACTCATTGACCTTACATATAATCTTTGAGGTGGAAAATATGAAGTGTAATGAAATTTACTTGAAAAGTGTATCGCATCTGACATCATAAAATCTGGTTTCTAACTAATTTTATCAAATGCAGCTCATTTCCTGTCATTACAAGGCATTTTCACTAATTTGACCTTTGATCTTGACCTTTATATGTACTTATGGATTTAAAAATTACTGAGTAAAATACTGATGCTGTATGTATGAAATTCACGTATTAAGTGTATTTATCCTAAACAGCTAGTTGCTAACCATATTGAATGAAATGCAGCTTGTATCCGGTCCGTGCAAGCGATTTTCCTGAATTTTGACTGTTGATCTTGACCTTTGAATGGACTCGTTGACCTTAGATATAATCTTTGAGGTGGAAAATATGAAGTGTGCTTTAATGAAATTTATTGAAAAAGTGTGTCTCATCATAAAATATCGCATCTGACATCACAAAATCTGGTTTCTAACCAACTTTTATCAAATGCAGCTCATTTCGTGTCAATACAAGGCATTTCCACAGATTTGACCTTTGACCTTTATATGTACTTATTGACCTCAGATTTAAAAAATACTGAGTTCAAAACTGAAGCTGTGTGTATGAAATTCACGTATTCAGTGTACAATTTATCCTAAACAGCTGGTTTCTAACCATATTGAATCAAATGCAGCTTGTATCCGGTCCATGCAAGGCATTTTCCTGCATTTTGACTGTTGATCTTGACCTTTGAATGGACTCATTGACCCCAGATAAAATATTTGAGGTGGAATATATAAAGTGTACTTTAATGAAATTTACTGGAGAAGTGTGTCTCATCATAAAATCTGGTTTCTAACCAACTTTTATCAAATGCAGCTCATTTCTTGTCTATACAAGGCATTTTTCACTGATTTGACCTTTAACCTTTACTTTAAAATGTACTTATTGACCTCAGATTTAAACTTTACTGTGTAAAATACTAAATGTTTGTGTAGGAAATTTATTTGTTTAGTATATGTCACCCTAAAAACCGAGTTTCCTACCAAATGCAGCTTGTTACAGGTCCAAACAAGGCATTTAAAGGATTTTGACCTTTGACATTGACCATTTGACCTTGAAAAGATTATCGAAAAAATTGGAGACATATTTTTTTGAAGTCCTCATCCAAAATTGGTCTAGAAAAATTATGTCTCCAACAATTAACATGAACTTCCCACGGAAACTACATAAGCTGCCAGACTAATACTACCACGCCTGTGATCAACCAATTATAATTGACTTACCATGCTTGTCTGTGGCGTACCAGCTGTATTGTAATAAAAAAAAGTATTGCACAATACATGAAATGAGAATTCATTATAGCCCAATTCAATTTGTTTGGCATGGTATACGTTTATACCACCAAAACATGTTATGTTGGCATTGGCTTTTGATAGCTAACTCTGTTCTATCCCCGTACTATCACCGCCACACTAACCCTGCGAGCAATTGGAAATTGACCTTTTTAATCAGTGAATTATAGGCATTAATTTATACTGCTTTTTAGAGGAGGTTTCTTTGTCAAGCTGAACACATATCAATCCATAATTTAGAAAAGTGTGCGAAACATACACAGTACATAGATGAACGAAATGTGTTGATACCAGTACTGTTAATACGTTGTTGCTGTTACTTGGATGAAAAGAAATTTAATCTAAATTGGACTTTCAATTCTTGGAAATTGCATGCCCTGGTCGTTGCTGTTGCTAGGGAAATGGCGTTTGTACATATGTTCCCCCTTAGTGAAAACTCATTACCCGAGAGTTCTTGCTTCAATTTACATGCTGCTGCGCGACCGCGACCAAACAGAACAATAGAACAAAAGGACCTGTTATATATTGACTCATCAATTTTGCATAGACGTACATGGCATAACTAAAACTCATTTCCCCTATGCAGCAGTCGATCGAATGCCTGATGTGGGGGTGCAAACATAATCAGGAAGTGCAGGTTTGTGCGGGTCTAACACTTGAAAAGTTGACCCAGGGTTGGGGCTACGATTATTTAATGCATAAGCTCCGATAACCACCCGTCATGAATTAATGCACAGCCTTTTACGTAAAGATCACGTAAAGAGCTGTAAATACTCTTTCTGAATGTGGACCGAACTTGCCCCAGGGTGTGGATATCAGTGTCCTACAATTGAGCTTTTGGGGTGGGGACAGTGAAAGTTCGTGCCTAAAGTAATGGGGGTATCCCCGCCCCTTCCCTAGCAGGTATTCATTGACAATTGCATTACTGATTCCCAATGCCCTTATCTCTGTTCTATCTGTACCATGTACCTTTGTCATAGGACTTCAAGAGGGCATTTATTATCTACTGAGGCGGTGATTGCATGTGAAAAAGCTTAGCAGTGAATCCACACACATATTATAAGGATTATTTATTTCTACAAAATTAAAAAATATATATTTTATTATATCTCTGAGTGTTTAAATATTTCTTGCTTATTGAGTCCTGAAACTTTCCCACACGCAACATCTGACTTTCACTAATTAGTAATGTTCCCACACTCCCAAATCTGTCTTAATTGTATCAAGAGGCTTTCCCAACGTTAAGTTGAATATTTCAAGGATATCCCAACTACTGGCCTGCATGATTTAGGAGTAGTAGTAGTAGTAGTAGTAGTAGTAGTAGTAGTAGTAGTAGTAGTAGTATTTTTAGATTAAAGTATTAATTTAAATACTTCAGAGCCATCCCAACTAGCCAGGCCTCTGAAAGTTCTCTGTATGTAGGTATTTATTGTTTACCTGTCATTGATACCTTGGGGTCGCGGTTAAATGTTACACCGGTCGGGACAGCTTCACTGGCCTGAGTCAGTGACTGCTCGATGCCTTTCAACACTGGCTGAGTTCTAATCCTGCTCGGGGACTATAAGAAAGTGTGCGACCCTATTTGAATATTGTTTCACTATAACACAAGTACAGTTGTATCTGCATAATAGAATGCGTGCATAATGCATGATGCATATATACACTTTTAAATTTGAAAAGAACATGCTTATGAAAGTTGGAGGTTATTGAGGATGATATACGTCATAAGTGTGCTTATGCAAGGCCTGATCAATCCCTTTGTTTGTGGAACCAACGTGGCTCCGCTGCCTCAGAGCACTCCTGAGCTGAGCACCGAGTGTGTGTTGACCAGCACGCCTAGTAGCGCATGCATCACATTTCTACCCAGGCACCGATAATTTCTAGTGAGATAGATACGACCAATACACTTGGTACTAGAAATGCTATTTTTGTCTTTATTTGGTCAATATATATATATATATATATATATATATATATATATATATATATATATATATATATATATATATATATATATATATATATATATATATATATATATATATATATATATATATATATAATCTTTATTTCTTTAAAGGGGTTATTACAAATAGCCATGGGGCTAATCGGGGTAACCACCCCAACAAAGTAATACAATCTAATAAAATATATGATGAAGAAAGGTAAATACAAACAATTTGACATAGCAAGGTCAGTAAGACACTGAAATTATCTACAAATGTCAGACAGAGAATATATAGTATAATATAACATAAGATGGATAGAAAAAATGCACGGACTGATATTCAAGTGATGTAACAATCCTATGTTTATATTAGAAACCTGGAATCCTGAAAAGTTCACTTGAAACAATGAAATTTTGTGCTACTACAAATATAAGTGAGTTTGTAACTTCAGAAAATGTACTTGAACCATACAGTAGCAGTGAGTACAATTTGGTCAATACTTGCTGGGTACGTTATTCACCTTACCTTCTTGGTCTGTAGTTAAACGTTATTAAATATGCAGCTCGTTCATTCTTCTAAACTATGCCATCCCATCTGATCCATACACCAGCTCTTGTGTAATAAATGCCGCGTAAAATCACACTACTGGACTGGACCCTATAGCCATTTTGGTATTCCCCTCTCGAGTCTTTCACCGCATCATTCGTTCCAAAACGACCCCTAACGCGTACAAAGTGGGGTGAGGGAGTGTTTTCCTAGGTTTTCAGTGACCCCGATCATGCGTAAATGACTCATTTTAAGCGAGTTTGCCTTAACTCCGCAGAAAGAGTCATGACAGACATAATTCCATAGACGTACCTTTAGTTATCCTCCTTGTAAAAAAGAGACACGGCCTCGTGTATCTGCAAGAAGCCTCGGGCCTTGTGCGATACGGCTGGCTGAACGTCTGATGTCTCAACTGACTTGTTTGGCTGTCTTGCATGATTATGCTGCCAGAATACAGTGATATTTGCATTCGAATTCATACTTGAATCTACGACTTTTCCAATGTATAAATTGTAATTAAAGAATATTTTTTTTCATCTCATTCATTTCAAATTCAAATGGTGTGCCAATTTAATTCGTATCCCTTTTCACGCTATTATTAGAGTTATACGACGATAATAATAATAATAATAATAATAATAATAATAATAATAATAATAATAATAATAATAATAATAATAATCTTTATTTCACGACGGTAACACAGTCAAATACAGGATTTGATTTGTGTGGCCCTCATATTTAAGGATTATACTTTTCATGCTTTAGGCCACAGAGTTGAAAATTGTTCTTCAAGATATAGTTTCTTGGATGATGAGAGATACTAGTATGTGTTATAGGGGTGTTAGTGCCTGACACAATCGAGATTAGCTAAGAGGAAAAACTATTTTCTCCATATGGTGCATTAAAGGGGTTGACAATGGCCTTTGGAATGTATTGTCACTTTACAGGGGCATGTCACTCTAGAGGGGCAAACACATAGAGGGGTTCCATTTACTATAAACTAACAGGAAAGGTATGGAGCAGGCAAAACGTGGTCACTTTAGAAGAGTGGTCAACTGAGATGGATAGTCACCTCTAGGGGTCCCTCCATTTGACCAAACCTTTCTTTCAGACTATTCCATTCTTGATATAAACTTAAAGCTATTCTTAAGGCATCACGAATAGCGAAAAAAATAAAGTTAGTAGAAAAACTCCCTTATCTCCTGTGTACATAAAAATTGTGAAAAGAAATATTTATGTGAAAACTTTGAAATTAGCAGAGGGAAAAGGAAAAAAATGATATAGTTGTCCTTTGCAAAGGGTCTGACGTACGGATAACTGGCGACTAGTATTTGTTTTTGGTTACTAAGCAGGAGGCAGGAATACAGTGTCGTCTAATTGCCCGACTAAACATTGATCATTTGACAGTGAGTACATATACGTATTGTAATCCATTACGCCATGGCGATAACGATCGCATAAAACACGTATTCGTTAAACGTAAACCCATTAGTACAATATTTGATACTAAACTCGATACGGTGAGTTAAGTTGCGATGCTATTTGCGAAAGTATCTGTAACATAATGGGCCTATATTCTAGAAATTGGAACCCAAAGTAAACAAACACTTGTTTATACAAGAAACATTAACTTCGATTACCACCATCCGTGTTTCTAAACTTCAACAATGTTCATGGTACATGTTTAACTCATGATACCTTAAGTACATAAGTATCACATTTCCGTATAGAAATACATACATACATACATACATACATACATACATACATGCATGCAATTTTTTAAAAATTGTATGCACGCAGACATATATATATATATATATATATATATATATATATATATATATATATATATATATATGTATATATATATATATATATATATATATATATATATATATATATATATATATATATATGTATATATATATATATATATATATATATATATATATATATATATATATATATATATATATATATATATATATATATATATATATATATATATATATATATATATATATATATATATACACATGTATGCGCGCGCCTTCAACCAACGTACCTGACTCGTATTGGAATGGTTATGGCTGAGCACCTCGGATATTGATCTCTTAGAGCGGATGTCAATATAAGTATGCTAACATGTTTCAGCGCCCATAACTAATCGCATTGAAGACCTATGTCGCAGTAGTCGTATGGATGTAACACAATGAAGTTCATCGCTTATGTTCTAATCAGCGGCGCCCTTCTTGGATGTCCCCTTTTAGCAATCGCGCAGGGTAAGTGGTCAACGTTTCGCTTATTCATGTCAAGATAGGGGATAATTGTGCACACACACACACACACACATATATAAATATATATATAAATATATATATATATATATATATATATATATATATATATATATATATATATATATATATATATATATATATATATATATATATATATATATATATATATATATATATATATATATATATATATATATATATATATAATCTTATATAATCTTATATATTTTGATTGGGAACTATATAAACTATTTTCACTATTGGGTCCGTATCATCGTAGGCATATGTATTCACTTCAGAAACGTGTAACGGGCCTCACGTGTAGTGTTGAGCTATAATTGGTTATCTCTCCATAGTGAGAGAATATCTTTATAGTAAAACAATGCATGTCTTATGTTCTATGGTCCCATTTTGCAAGAAACATTTGCTTTTTCAGAAATGCCTACTATTAGAAGTTGCTTATTTATTAGACTTCTTTATGAAAAAGCCTCTGATGTACACTCATATACCATAACAGTCCGGGGTTCTTTTTATCTGCACAAGCAACAAAACAACGTTGTTTCTACTTCCCTACAATATAAACATAGTAGATCGGGCACCAAATCCATTTCATGTAATAGTTTGTTAGTCATTACCCTGTTATGTACTAATTCAAATTGAATAAGTTAGGAGAATGTGTCATATGTAGTACGATAGTTAATTTTAAATGAATTTTTTCAGTTCTAGACTCAATCTCTTCGCTTATTTGGGTAGACCATTTTGCCTGAATTGCGTTAATGACATTGGTATTAGTTCCATGAAATTACTTATAATACACGTTTGGACAACCATTGTCTGCAATTCTAGTCATATGAAGGACCACTGGTAGGTTTGGCCCGGTCAAATTCTTTTTTTTTTCAAGTTGTATCACAGCAATCTGGTTTAACTCTATATTTCAAACTTTTGTAATTTTAAAAATTGATAACAATTTGGAATTTGGCTTGCAATTGATCCCCTGTTAAAACATTCCAACAAGAGTCACATACATCTTATAATTCAGCACATGCCCTTTTATTCCAAACTCTTTCTGTAACTTGTGTTCAAACCACTAGACGCGAACTGGATGGATCAGATATGGCATAATAGTGGTTTGAATGTTAGTTTCAAACGAAATAACCTGTATGAAATATATTTCCTCGTCCAGTTCTCCCGCACTAATATTACATAATGGAAATATGATTATTATATATTGCACATCGTCTTTGATGTATCTATTCAATTGGCACATTCAGAAAATCAATATGTGATAATAATGAAAAGAATGGCCTTTAGGGTCTTTGGTGATAGTGAAGACGACGAGTTCTATAATGACCTCGATGACAAGGACGACGATGATGGTGATACTAGGGATATTGATGACGAGGCGGGAGAGGCATAGAAATGGAGCAGGGGTAGTGACATGCAATGAAAAATAGGAATAAAAAGAAAGATGATGATGAAGAATAAGACGAAGTTAGAGAATGAGAAAAAGACGAATTGGTATATGATGATACCATTGCAACGATAACATAGCAATATTCGCTTCAGAATGACATGATGCTGCCATCTAACTATTGGGTTGACACCCATTACCGAAGTGTCTGTTTCGCCTATGGAACTTAAGTCGATCATTGATCACGAATTCCAGCAAGGTCGGAAAATTCCTATGTGTAAATTGCAACCCTCTAAGTCCACCCTGTCGGAATAGTCAACACTTTAATAGACTAGCTAGCACACATCTATCATAGCCAGTGTCACTCAACATTGACCTGTCATATCGGAAATAGTTGGAATCCACCGATTCCCTGCCATTGGCAGCTTGATTATATATGCTTTGAACCACTGACCATAGTTGACTTTATATACAGAAGGCTAACTCAACAAGAGTGTAATTGATGACCTGCCACCACACGTGTTAGGAGGGACGTAAGAGGGTTTAATACGACCACTGTGTTGACAATACACCACCTGGTAGATCTATCAATGATTGCCTCATCCAGAATACCTCATTTGTTATAACTGAGCAAGCGCTGAAACTGACACTGATTGTAAGACGGGAATTCCGTTTGTCGTCACTCTTTCTGTCATATTTAGGCAAAATCATTCTATCATGCTATCATGCTGACACAGGAAGCGAGCACAGCGACAGAGGAAGCATACACGTGTCTAGTTCATCAGGCTGCAGATAGATGGTGCTCGCTACCAATTCCCAGAATTCCCTGAAATTCCGCAACACAGTAACTATTGGATTGCTAACCACGGCAGTGAAATTTAGAATCTTGTTTTTCGTCACATTTATGCATATCGTGGCTAATTCGTGAAAAGCCAGTTGTAAGTAGTGGAGGAAACCGGAGTACCCGGCGAAAACCATCGCCTAACCCCAAGTCACTGGTAGCTTTCTCGCACGCCGAGGCCGGGATTCTAACCACGGCAGTGGAGAGACAGCAAGCAATCTGTGACACTTGGCTATGGCAGGGTAGGACAATGTCCACATGGTGAACAATCTTGCTTGAGAATAACTACAATGTGTGTTTTACAATGTATCACATAGCAAAGCAAGAATCAATCGTTATATATGCGTTTTCAAGTCATTCACGAAACCATTGGCTATTACAATAAACGCTAAACACATCGTCATGATTAGTTCAGAATCTAATGCCTACAGAGAGGGTAATAACATACGGCATAGGGTAAATGTAACATATATTAAACAAATATGATATCCCAGTGGGGATACCCTGAAGGAATGTCTCGGGAGGATGGTTGTCCCTCCTCCCTCCGGAGACATACCTTCAGGGTATCCCCACTGGGATGTCATATTTGTTTTAT
Organism: Maea johnstoni; assembly: GCA_963942565.1. Taxonomy (NCBI): domain Eukaryota; kingdom Metazoa; phylum Annelida; class Polychaeta; order Spionida; family Magelonidae; genus Maea; species Maea johnstoni. The sequence continues at coordinate 3,310,041 of OZ012687.1, read as the reverse complement.
TATACCGAACACACCTCATCTTTGCAAAATATCAATGGAAACAACAATGCGCTGACCCTATCAATAATCAAATGACTGGGGGCTATTGTCGGTCTGACTCGAGTTTGGCAATCACTTTTGCCACTTTTTTGTGACAAAACGTTCGAGTTTTCCATCCAAACTTGGCAAACATGTAAGGAGCACTACTACGTGTTTGTATTGACATACTTTTTGTCTCAACTCCGCAAAATGTTGATTTTGCTCATTAGGTCCCATTGTAAAATGTGTCCTATGCCAACAATACGATCTCGCATGTTTGTATTGTTCGCAACAGACAAACGCGCGAGATCGTAGCTTCGGCAATGTGCACATTTTACAATAGGAACTAATGAGCAAAATCAACATTTTGCGGAGCTGAGACAAAAAGTATGTTTGTACATACACGTAGTAGTGCTCCAAATAGGTTTGCCAAGTTTGGATGGCAAACTCGAACGTTTTGTCACAAAAAAGTGGGAAAAGTGATTGCCAAACTCGAGTCAGACAGACTATAATAGCTAACAGAAGTATCCCGGACCCATCCTATAGACCCCAAAAGGAGAACATGCACGCTTAAATATCAATTAAATAACCCTCCAGGCCTTACCATTCTTCACCCTTAATTATACTGTGCAGCAGTTCCTTTCCCAGCGTAGAATCTAATTTAATCAAGAATGCCATGTTGGGCTATGGCGGTCCGTCCGCCATGTTTTTTTAGTTGATTTGCAACGCAATTTGCACGTGCGGTGATGACATGACAAACAATGACGTCAGCCAACAAGCAGGGCCCACGCGCATGCGAGGCGTCACCAACACTCTACTTCTACTTCTACTTGACAACGGTGGCCATAACGCCGTTCAGTGGATATGATGATTGGCAACTGTAAAGTCAGCCAATCACGGCTTACGATCTTTAAGTGAGGTATAATAAAACCAATTATAAAATCCCGTTAAACATTTGTGTGTGTGTGTTATTAGACCAATTAGGGTGGTATCAAATATGGTCATCCCGTTAACTTCAAGCAGATACTTCCATTACAATTGTGCTACAGTTTTCCAGAACAGGAGATAGGGTATGGTCTCGCTAAAAGAGAGTTCTCTCTCCGTTATCTCACGCTGCTTCTGGCACTTGCCCCAGTATTGAACACCCACTGCAGGGACCGTTGTCTGTGAGCCATATATATCAGAGACGAGCTCTGTAAATAAGTGAGCCCTGGCCACTGACGACTATTGCTGTTATTGCAACAGTTCTGAGTGCCCCCTGACTACTTTTGCCAGCTACATTGTTCCAATTTGTAGTGACATGTGAAATACCTATGACAGTCTAACACTTGAAAAATTGCATGCGATCATTAGCAACTACAGTGGACGCTTATATATAGGTACAGTGACCACCGGTCAAAATATATTTCAATGAGTCGATGATAACTGTTACACCGGGTTTCAGAGAAAAATCGACACCAAGACGAAGCATAAGTGTGGGTAAACACTAATGATATTGATGTCGCCCCGGGGTATGCTAGGCTCGTGGTACACACAGACATAGGTAGCGTTAAATATTAATGAAACCTTTAACCTCGGAGAGTTCACTTCACGATCGACGCACTGCTTCATTGATCGATTAGAAGGCCAGTGTTTTCTGAAGCATCACTATGCCATGTTATTAACCTTTATGCCGCTGGTGGATTATGTAGCCAATACAGCATTATAAATGCCAACTCCTAAAATTGACAGACACCCGGACACATGGGTACTTATCTGTGAGAATTCAGCGAGAGATATCCAATGAATACTTATCTGAAAGGGTTGGATGGTTTTCAAAAATATGTACATCCTTGTGCTTTGAACAAAAGTATTGGAAGGGTTAACATTAACTATGGTAACCGGGTAACCTGAGTACCGTTGTGTCTTTGGGTTCCAGAGCGATCGATTGCACTAATGGGATATATAATGCTCAATTAGGCTAAACTATCGCGCACTCAATGTCACACTATTGGCATATGCTTAGCAAGCAAAGCCCATTTTATAAATCTCATTTTCCATGGCAATTAACCACAATTTTGTCCAAAAGTAATGTCTGAATTCTGGGAAATGCAACGACATAATGATTGATCTTTCTCTACTGTTGCTGTTAGTTACAAAAACATAATAAATCAATTAAGGACAAAATAAAAAAGGCTCAAAGCGAAACCGAAGATACACATGATAAATTAGCCTCAAAGAGGCACAACATGCATCCAAAGTATAACGAATGAAATACAAGCCGAATGTAATTGAAACAAAATGCAGCTGAACATATTCATACACATATGCAAGATGGTGATTCGTTTTAATAGATTACGCATAGCACAAACATTTTACACAAGAACGATTTTACATTGATGAGTATAATATTGTTACGAGTCAAGGTTTTATGTGATGCAAAGCCTTTCTAAGCAAAGGAAGGGGGAATGTATCATTTGTTAAAAGCTATGTTAATAGAGCCCAATCAGTAGTAGTAGTAGTAGTAGTAGTAGTAGTAGTAGTAGTAGTAGTAGTAGTAGTAGTAGTAGTAGTAGTAGTTAGTAGTAGTAGTAGTAGTAGTAGTAGTAGTAGTAGTAGTAGTAGTAGTAGTAGTAGTAGTAGCAGCAGCAGCAGCAGCAGCAGCAGCAGCAGCAGCAGCAGCAGCAGTAGTAGTAGTAGTAGTAGTTGGAACATAAATAAGATAAATAATTGGAACGCGGTTCAAGAAAGAACTCGAACAAAACCGTGGTGCTGGTAACTTCGTTCAGGATGAATGCAAAAGTTTCAAAGAAGAATACGTACATAGAACACAAGATAAAAACTAATACAAACTAATGACAAAGGAAAAAATTAAACAATGCCCTAGACTTTAGTAATTATGAGAAATAAGAAATACATGTGCCATGACAAACCAAGGATTGGGTTCAGAAAATTTCCTTCTTTCTTAGTAACAACATGAAAGGATTAAGACTGTGGTTAAACGGCAATCATACTTTCAAGTATACTAGCATGTATTTCAGATATGGATAAGATGGTAAAATGTCGGCATAATCTCTTTCATAAACGTGTACCCTCTTTAGCACAGGTGCAAACTATGAACATTTCTGAGACGTGTACCACGTATCAAGTACCAGCACACGATACATGACTAGGAAGTGCTATGAATGGTGGAGTCAGCACGCTTCAAACAGCGTCAAATGTCATAGAACATGAAACGATCTTTTGCCACAATAACAAAAACACATGACATTCTCTTTTTTACTTTATTTATCTAAATAATTCACATAATGGACATTAACTTTAACTCTTGTTCTCGTAACATTGTTAGCCAGTGTTCCATGACTACATGGGGATCAATAACTTAGAACAATCTTTGCATTGCCACCACCTGACGGTATAACCAGTTATGTACAATGTTGTCAGATCCCTGGCCAGGTGGGCACTTCAGGTGTAACCTAATCATCCCTAGAAGTCGGACACCATCTGCCACCTCTCACTCTTGCTGGCCTTTTGACTACTAATTACATAACAAGTACGGTTGTTGATGCAAAGCATCAATAGTCAAAAGGCGGGGCCAAGTTATTTATGACCTTGTGAGGGAACCGGATGTATAAAGAACATTAAAATTATAGACGAAAATAATTTATAATGACTAGATGTGTATCAGTTTTGTAGAAATGAAACAAATATCGGAATTCTAGGCGCAAGCTGGAGACTTCAAAATCTCTTGGGTGCGAAGCTACTTGGGTACGCATCAGTTTGGTTACGAACCAGTTTGGTTACGAAGTCTCCTGATTTCACTCTATACACATATAATTTTTTTTCTTTAGTAATTTTCCTTCCTATACTGAAAAATATACTTAATGTCCGCTTAAAATATTTATATATTTGAAAACTTCATGCTAAATTAAAATAAGGAAGGCACGATTTTCCGCGGTAAAGGCAACATTTATATTATAACCAATCAGAATAGAGAATTATATTCATTCCGGCCTCAGGATTTCGAACCTGGCCGTCCGGACTATGGACATTTCAAAACAGCTTCCCAGATAGGCGCGGCCTGAGGGCCCCGCCAATAATGCCTGCGTCTCCATGCAGCTTTCCTTTGTATGTCTCAATACCCAAACTACATAACAACCGGTCAGCGAGAGTTTACCGGTACGTGAGACAATGATATGCTAATACAGCCATTTAGCCATTCGATGCTTAAGTTTACATGGATTACTAAATCGATACCTGAAATGATGGATTCATTAATTCATGGAGTTCTCACTTCATTAAGATTGAAAATACCTTAAGTGCTTCCTTATAAATATGTAACCACACTCAGCGAACGTCATCATTCATTAAGTGTTGGTTAGTTTTAGAGAATCAAACGTACTCAATTAGAATCAACAGAATACCGTAGTGTGATTGACTATCTTGGTCACGTCTCGTTCCTATGCAACATCTATTTTACAATTTTGCAGGGTATAATCTGATAGTTATATATTGCATCTTACAAACAGTGTTCTACCTTTCCAGTTACTATATATCCGTGTGTCAAGTATGTCATGTCAAGAAGCGTTTTCAAAAGCTATGATTTGCTTTAAAAACTGATATATGTACTCATACTCTCGGTACATGTACTCGACACTGAGGGGAATGATTAATGAAAAACTATATGCAAATGAAATCAAGTATTCAGTACATGGTGTGTCGTTTGTGATACCTTTCCTTATTATTATTTGATCTGTTGTTTTGGCAACCTATCTAGATGCGCAAAAAGCAAGTGAACATGTGTGTTATTAACGCTTGTGTTATTCTATGATAAAATATTCAGCGGCTGCTGTAGCTGTTTCCTGGCACGTAATCGTTAATGTCGTACTTTCTTTAAATTACTCAATAACTGACATGCCATTCAAGCTAGCCGACCTTCTCGGAAATGGTAACTCCTTAAACACATACATACATACATAAATACACACACATATATGCGTTTATATATATATATATATATATATATATATATATATATATATATATATATATATATATATATATATATATATATATATATATATATATATATATATATATATATATATATATATATATATATATATATATATATATATATATATATATATATATATATATA
>OZ012687.1:3293646-3303646 GCA_963942565.1 Maea johnstoni | reverse complement strand
TACCATTTCCGAGAAGGTCGGCTAGCTTGAATGGTATGTCAGTTATTGAGTAATTTAAAGTAGGTACGACATTAACGATTACGTGCCAGGAAACAGCTACAGCAGCCGCTGAATATTTTATCATAGAATAACACAAGCGTTAATAACACACATGTTCACTTCCTTTTTGTGCATCTAGATAGGTTGCCAAAACAAACCGAAGACCAGCCTTAACATTCATTGTCACAGTTCCAACCATTTCAGGCCGATTTGCCATTATTCCATGGTAGACGACACCGGGGTAACCGGAGAAAACCGTCAATTAACCACGACTAACCACAACTTTCTCACGTGTTGCACGCGGGAGTTTTACCTTGGTACCGCTGTCATTATACTGGATGCGCATTGCATCTAAAGCTCGGACGCTCCACAACTCAATTGCATACGTTTGTCCGTTTACACCTGTAAACCGTTTCAAACATACCTTACTAGAATTATCTGAGGAAGCTTTGTTGATAAGCATTGGTTATTGGAAGGCAACAGACAACTCTCCATCACAGGATAGGAGACTTCAATCTTTATTCCTCGGTTAATAAGAAATATCGCTAAGGTCAAGAGGACATCCTTTCAGGGCAAATCAATTGCACAGGAATAGTTGAGGGATGTTATTGTTACCATGAAAACATGTCTAACATAACTCTCCAAGAATTCTGGATTATAAAGAAATGCCAGTTGCATTGTTTGTGGTATTGGTGAAATCGCTTATTGTGATAGTGTGTGCAATGAAGCGTTTCGATATGCGTGTTCACGTGCAATGATCGACCTATCCTAGTGTTGCTGGTTTGAATATTCCCTGTATTTGCGCTATGAAATATCACCAAATGTCACCTTTCATCCTTTTATAGTATTTTTCTTGGAAAGTGCGTGCATATAAAAATTGTTCCTTTTTTGTTGTGGCAACGATCAATAGCGTGCCTCGATTAAAAGGTTTTCTTTTGTTTCTCAGATATCCGGTGCTTGCATGGTTCATAAACGCATATCGCTACAAAAAAGATAAACGAAATATTGGTCCCGAATACACACACGTACTAACGTACGTACATTTATACATACATACATACATACATACATACATACATACATACATACATACATACATACATACATACATACATACATACATACATACATACATACATACATACATACATACATACAGATAAGTCGCTGAGTGAACACTACTACTAACTGTAGCGTGTAAGGTTAAAAGCATGTGAAAAGGTGTTCGGTGCAATTAATAGATACTTCGGTTACACACATGCTTTCGTAGATAAGCTATTAAAACGCTCATTTAGAATATTGCTGTATACAGGTTGATCTACTTGTGAAGCACTACGTTAAAGGCGTCGTCCTGCAAGGTGAAGTCTCATCAAGATCCTGGCTGACGTCATTCAAGATACAGTACGCGGATGCTGGGCATAGCTTACAGTACCTAGCAGCACCAGGCGCTGCGCCAACGGTTAGTTCCGTAATGTTCAAGATTTGATAACCCATAAACGACATGAAATTCATTTGTGTGGAATCCACCTTTCACGACCATAAACATCCGATAGGTCACTTTTTAGCTCCCATATTGCAAAAATGAGATAAACGATAGCCAAAATCCTAAATCCTTATCCTACGTTTTATCTTCGTGTAATTCCGTTTAACACATACAGAGCCGATACATGCAAAACGATATTAGTGCCATTCAAGACGTATCCTGACTTAATATTGATTTGTCTAATTGGTGTCTTCTAATTACAGATCTTCAAGTCCAACCTCGATCCTTCACACCCTACGATTATCGATCTGAAGGATGACATGCTTGCACAGAAGGTTCGGCTTGAGCCGGCGACTTGGAATAGTAACATCTATGTACGTATGGAACTATTAGGGTGTGTGGGCAACTACCCTGCACTGGGTATGGCGTCCGGTGGCGTGGTCACTGACCAACAGCTCTCCTCGTCCACACACCAACCCGCATGCCCACCGCAAAAGGGGCGTGTGGGCACCACTGGTTCTGCTAGCTGTGACAGTTGGTGCCCTCTAGCGACGGATCCTGCACCTACATTCACTGTGGACATGCGGGTAGTTCATATCTTCACCGCGGTGGCGCTGCAGGGCCAGGCGGGCTATGGGCGTGTCCGTGCATTCGAGATTGACCACTCACATGATAACGTGGGCTGGACCACTCATGGGGTTCCAGGAAAGCAGGTGAGGCAGTGCTTAACAATGGAGATAATCAATGCATGGCCGATCAATAATTTACTCAACAGTTTTAATTGGCAATATGCGGGGAGTATAGTTCCACATGCTTCAGAGCATTTCATCGATTCAGTACAATCAATATTGATGCGCAAACATTTAGGTAACTAAGCTACCTATCAAAACACTATCACGAGATTAGGCTGTGGGTAATTACTTAAATCAATTATGATATTTTGAATGGCATTAGGCACTTTCTCGATCATGTTTATTTTATGATAAAATTGTGAAGTCTCTCGTTCATTTTAGATGAATTATTTTAGAGCAATTTAATGGGCCAATTAGTACTCACGGTCCGTACCAGCTCTGCCAACCAGACCGCTGTTTGTGGGCTTATTGACACAGTGACTTTGGGTTGGTTGGTATTGGTTACTTCCATCACTTACAACTAATGAGTCAGGACAGCCGCTGTGTGGCAAAAAAGTGACTATTAGCGAAATTGTAAAAAAGTAACCCAGCTTGGCCACTTTCATGCAACTGATTACTATGCTTTCATGATAACTCATCAGTGACATCTGCTACCTACAGTGCTAATGACAACTGCTTTAACGATACAATAATGATTCACAACTAGCTGTACTGAATACATTTCTTTTAAACGATAACTTTCAATTCCCTTTTAAACAACGCATAGCCATCTTGCTAATGCTCTCTATATAGTGATCAGTCGGATAAAGTGGCTCTGACCAAAGTACAAATCTTGCATATATCTAATATGTATGATATATACGAGGTAGCTATTAACCCTTTTACACTCAGAGCGGCCAAAAGAGGCCTGACGATTTTGGAAATATTTTCCTCACAATTTTTTTTTTGAAAACGTTTGAAGGAGAAATGTTGATCAGAAGATGAACAACAACTCACCTTGAAATATTTCGCAAACTTTCGCTTAATTCCCAAGTTATTTCCAAAATTATGAAAGTAGCAGACAATGCTTCTAGAGGAACTCTTGAGTGTGAATGGGTTAATGACATATGGGTACCAAACGGCCTGAGATAAGCTATTCATAGACTAAAATGGCCGCTACAAGTACATCCATGTCTTGTGTGTTCTGATTTGTTAAAACAGCATAGCAGGAAATGCATTGCTTATTACATATCTCGTATAGTTCCTTAGTTAGAACTACTGAATCATTTGTCACACCATACTATCAACAGCAAGGTTGTGGAGATGCTCAGATCTGACACCTTTGATTTCAGTGCTATGAGGAAGAGGGCGTGGTGTCTCTCGATGACGTACATCATTTCAACCTCTCCTCAACCATTCGTGCTCGCTTCTTGAGAATCCGCCCAGTTCGCTCGTGCCAGACCGTCGCTAATCTCACCACAGCATGGTGCATGCGTATGGAGGTGTACGGAGTGAAGGCTGACCAATGTCCACCCAAGTATTTCCTCTACGATGGTCGGTGCTTGCGGCATAGCGGCGCCGTGCGTGCAACGCAGCAAGACGCTAAGGCGATTTGTGAGCGAGAGTCGTGGCTGGGACCCGGAGGCTTGGCCGAACCAGGACAATACATGAACGCATTTCTTGCCACACTGAGCACCAGGTAGTATTCGAAATTGGCATGCTGTCAGAAAGGGCTTTTTTGGTTGTTTTTATATATAAACAAGGAACGTACTTACCCTAAAGCAAGTGTTGTTGTCAGCGGAACCTTTGTACAATTTAATTGTTCCAGTCCATAGTTATAGATAGGTGCTTCGTTTGAAACACTGTGCATGTTTCCTCCATTTGTTTATAACTTTTTGTTTTGTATTTACCTTTGGCATCTTGGACCCTCATACTGGAAGGAACTTTTTTAATGCTTGATATATTCTTCATTCATGTATTCAGAAAATAATTACTATGTATAAGCTGAATACTTGAGTAAACGAAAATTAGAGAGAACAATACCTCCATAAGCTACCTTGATGAAATGATGACGTAAGCAAATGTCTGCAAATCAATGTAGGGATGTTCTCTTCATTGACATATCTTTATTCTTTTTTTGAAAAGGTTTTACAGGCGAAATACTTCTACGTGCATTTGAATAAAAAACCTACTATTTCTATGAATGAATCTTTTTCACTCATCATGACACATTACTCATACATTGTTTCATTTCAGCCACAGTGGGACTCAGTATATTGGTTTCGTCCGTAGCTCAGGGAGCTGGGTGTCCGGACTGACCGGTAGCGCACCAGTATGGACTAACTGGGACAGTCGTGCAGGCTATCCTGCGTCCAGCGCTGGGTACGACTGTGCCATCCTCAGCTCTGCCAACAATAGATGGCGCAATGTCCACTGCAACGCAATGCACGCATTCATTTGCCAGACCCCTCCTTCACGTATGTAAAAATGATTTATTAGTATTATGGACAATACTTGGTAATCAACCTTGAGAGCGTATGATACTTAGAGAGAACGTCTAAATAACCTTTTATCTAGTGGAGTTAAACTTGCTTATATATAATCACATATTTTAACTTTGTGTTGTTAATGAAATGAAATGTTCGTTGGTTGCTTCAATGTTACTCAGACAGTTTGCAGGTGTTAGGTATCGAATTTATTACCTGCCGTTTTAATTGGAGTTTTGATGTTGAGCATGATATTGCAGCATACACATTTTCCCGCTAATGAGAAAGTGTACTGATTACACGAACACGTATGATACTTGTGAAATCACTAAACAGGTGCACAATAACTGGATACCTGTCTAGCAATACATCTTTGTGTCATAGATTCGTGATCTGATCAATAGTAACTTATAAACATTATTTAGAGGCGAGATATTATTCAAATTCCGTTAAATCAATGGTGCTGTTGTTGGTCATATTGTTGTTGTTGTTGTTGTTGTTGTTGTTGTTGTTGTTGTTGTTGTTGTTGATGATGATGAGGATGATGATGATGATGATGACGATGATGATGATGATGATGATGATGATGACGATGATGACGACGATGATGACGATGATGATGATGGTGGTGGTGGTGGTAAGGGAAAGGGGATACTAGTGGTGATGAATATGAGTTAAATAGATGGATTGATGCTTTGCACGACAGTTCATTTTCGTTTAACCCTTCCAATGCTGAGGCTACTTTCGTCTAAATCACAAGGATGCAAAGATTTTATGAAAACAATCTAAACTCTGTCATGGTGGAAGGCTCTCGCTGAGTACTCACAGATGAGTACCCATGTGCCAGGGTTTCAGTATTTCTTTTAGTTTTTTGCATCATTTTGTATTAGCCAAATAAGCCAGCAGCCGCATGAGGGTTAACGAATATCTCATGACCACACATATACTGCCACAGTTTTTTTTAATGTTTTGATTCCATGAAAGTTACGATGTTGTTTTTAGCGGCAGTTCCGGATGTGTCGCGTCGCACAAGATGGTTGGTCTACGAGACCGATGCCGTAGGATCATCTTTTCTCTCGGTCCTCAAGGATCTGGCACTCTCGGAATGTCTCCGACGCTGTCAGTTTCATCCCACAGGGTGTAGTTCCGTGGCCTATAAGAAAAACGTCAGGGGCGACAACTGTTACCTCATACAGCATACCACTGCCTTTAAGGCGCGCCCTGGAAACTTCTTACTGATGAAATCCTACGACGAAGGTAAGCAGTTAAGAGCAGCCGCTTCTTACCGTTTTGTGACAACCTCCGACGCAAACCAATACCTTGTGAAAATAAGAAAGATACAATATTTGGTTCCAGATGTGTGAGCAACTCTTTTGGTAGCATGTATGTATGCTTTATTGACTGTAAATAGAATTACAAAATTCATACCATATACATATGTTTTTATGCAGTATGAAACGTAGCATGAACTGTAGATATGAACACACACATTATTTAGAATTTGAAAGTCCCCAATAGAAACAGTATGAACACATCATTACTTATGTTGCTACTTTTGTTGGTTAAGGTATCATGAATCTATAATCAGGTACACATACGTATACAATTGCATTAACTTAAAGTACTAGTAACTGGTAAATAAGATACATTTTTCTTTTCGAAAGTATGATCTTCATTACTAATAAAATATAAGTAAGTTGATTGAAGAACAAAAAAGTTATGTTTAGTATTTTATCTTTTGATTTCAAAGTGCCAATTTTGAGAAAAAAATCTCCCGCCGCAAAACGACTGAAAACGAGGCTATGCAGCAGTGACGTAAAGGGTGGCCTTCAAAGATTTAGGTCATCTCTTTTTACACTGAGCGGAATAGTCGCTCGTAAACATTGCTGTCATTTCCTCGATGCTGCTTCATCGTTGATAAAGTGATTGTCCTCATATTTTATATGCTTATGGAATATCTATCCGCGGTCCAAACAAACTTTGTCGCGTAAAAATCAACCCAGAAACGGCTGAGAAATGACTAGTAAAACACAACAACGGCATTTATTATGGCCTCACTAGGCAGACACTGTCACAGGAAGACATGGTCGACTTCCCTCGCTGCCACTTCAATGTGGATTACGGAATTTTCATGATAATTTATATCTAAAAAGGATATTTAATTGTGAAAATAGCGATGTTTATTTCGTTAAAATCCGACCGCAAACGGCCGAGAAATCGGAAGTGACATGTTGAGCTAGCCGAAATGTAGAGCTACATTAAGCTCCAAGTACATTTCAGTACCGTAACGTATTTTTGAGGGCGTGGTTGGGTGGGAATGAATGAATGAATGAAGGCCATTTAGTGCCATTATTTTTTTTCAAAAAGTGGTCCTTTGTCATTGTTTATGAACAATGACAAAGCATATTCATATTAATCCTATAGTCTGTCTGACCCAAGCTTGACTGACCGTTTTTCCTTGTTTTGTTACAAAAAGTTCGTGTTCGCCACTGGCATCCAAACTTGGCAAACCTCTTAAAAACACTTTTGTCATTTATGTATGTATATAAATATATCTTTATGACTTAACTCAGCAAAATGTTGAATTTGCTCATGAATACCATTGTAAAATTGGCCCATTGCAAATTAAACTTGAGCGGTACAACTGAAATGTGAGCGATGTCGTGCGTAATTTCCATGGGCACATAATTTGGGCAAAATCTACGTTTTGCGGAATTGAGGCAGAAAGTATGTTTATAAAATTCGACCTAGTGCTCCCAAGAGGTTTATCAAGTTTGTATTGCATAAACACCAAAGAGGAGGGACCGTTCGGTTAAGCTTGGGTCAGACAGACTTAAGTTTAGATGAAAGAAGGAATCGCAAATGTCGATCTATTCAGCTAAGAGTGGGACATGTAAGGATCGAATAGTTGTGTATTTTTTTGGAAATTCGTAATAAGTACATTTATTAAACATTTGACAAAACCACTAATTTTACAAGTATCTTAACCTGGGACAGTTCTTATTGTCAAGCTTAGGAGAAAATTGCGTGTTAGGCCTATCCTATATAAAGCAATTTCATGTGATGTAGGGACTACCCTAAAATGCTGTCAAATGCTATTTTATGCGACCAATCGTCACAAAAACTTATCAAGTAATAGAGCACTTTTAATGCTTTAAAACAATATAACTGATGTAGAAATTGGACACTCCTGGACCAAGAGGCAGCCCAAAGCAATATGTCAATATATAATTCCATGCGATATGATTTGACGCCATCCTGCATGAAGGCCACCCGTGACGTCACAGCCAAGTTTTGCCGCCATCGGCGTATTTTATGGGTGTCAGAGCAATTATGCTCTGTATCTCGCTTACTACTAGGAATACTACACTTTTATTATGCGTTTTTAATCTACAAATACTCGATGTATAACATCCCAGAAATGACCTGGGTACCCATTACTAGTACTTTAATATCTATTTTGCCATAGTATATTTGCATAGACTAGTGGACAAACGATTTACATTTTATGTAACTACTTCTTGCAATAGGATTACTAAACTGTATGCATTCCCTTGTCGAAGACATTATCAACGCATACATATTAATTGGTCATGGTTTGAAGTACATACTCAATCTCTAGCTAAGGAAATAGATATGTTAAATCCTTTTTTGAATATGATAAACATGGACATCTTCGACATAAACAATGTTAACTTTACACAGTTTGGTATTGACAAGAAGCGGAGTCATCTATTTCGGAGAGTCTAAAGTTTGCCTAGTGGACGCATGTATATACTGCAACTCTCCAAAACTACCAGAAATACATTTCGTTGAAAGGAAACATGCATTTCATAATGATATATAGAGAGCAGTGAACATTGTTTAAACATTGTATTTCATAGCTATTGCATTTGACACAACCATAGAGGCAATTTGACTTCAGCGACGGATTTGCAATGGATCAACTTCAAAATTAATTCTATATGTTATTCCATTTAAGGTTATAAAACTTAACCCTTCCAATGCTGAGGCAACTTTAAGATTCTTTTAAAACCATATAAACCCTGTCGTGTTGGTATTCATTGAATAGCTCTAGCTGAGTACTCTCAGATGAATACCCGTGTGCCAGGGTTTAGTTATTTTTAATGTGTGTTTTTGCATCATTATGTATTGGCCAAATAAGCTACCACCAGCATAAATGTCAATGGTATTAAAACCCCTGAACAGTATTAAAACCCCATTTAGACAAGCCATAGGACACTGGTATTTTCCCATGAAAAACACCTCTTGGCTAATATCAAAGAGGAACCACCTGTGTTACTACATATATAATAAATCCTGCCTTGTTTTCAGACAAGGACCTGGTGGCTTTGATGACTGCACCTAATGCTGTGGTCAGTGTGAGCACGTCCAGCACCTATAACTCTGGCCATCAGCCCGACAAGGCGCGACTGGACGCCAATGAGAACTCTCCATTCAAAGGTTACTGGCGGGCCAAGAAGAACAACCTCGTACAATGGTTTCAGGTCAGAAACGACTGTGTTCTATTTATCAATCCTGCATGATTATGATAATAAGGTATGCCAGTGAAGCTGAATCGCATACTGTTTGCTATCTGTCTGGTCTGTGCATGATTAGCATCTGTATTAGGAACAATATCCTCATTATGGTCACGCCAGTTATCATGCGCACTTGGAGACTACTATACGAATGTAAATAAGCCAATTACCAAAAAATACCTCTAGGAAAAGATTTTCGAAATAGTTTGCATCGACACACACACACATATATATAATTATATATATATATATATATATATATATATATATATATATATATATATATATATATATATATATATATATATATATATTCAACCTTTTAAAGAGCCTGTAATCATGTGTAACGTAGATTAATTTCAGCAAACTTTCTCAGTGCATTGATTTGAAGCAAAGCAATTACCTTTCACTTTATGAAGAATGTGTAGTTGACCTCACACTTTACATGACATGACACTGACCTCTCACCTTGTTACTGTATAACCATGTTTTGATGAGACTATTATCACTGGCTGCATCCCTGGTGTATATTCCTGAGTGTATATTAAGTTGATTTTGACTTTACTTTTATCATTCCAGATTGGAACAAATGTAGCATACAACATAAGTAAGGTGACTATTCAAGGAAGTGGGATTAACAACGACCACGTGACCAGCTACAACTTTCTGTCTTCGTTTGATGGTCAGACATGGAAAGTTACACAGAATCGCCCTGGGGAAATCAAGGTAATGTAGCCTCATATGAAGAACAATTGAGTAATCTTATTTGTTATAGTGAAAATGGTTATACCGCCGAGTCCCCTTTCTGGGTAAAGGTAAAGGTATTTGGTTTATAGTCTT
>OZ012687.1:3273646-3288646 GCA_963942565.1 Maea johnstoni | reverse complement strand
AGACGAGAAGATACAGCGTTTGACCGCCAGAGGGGATGCCTAGACCTTGGAGGAAGCCGT
Source organism: Maea johnstoni (assembly GCA_963942565.1). Taxonomy (NCBI): domain Eukaryota; kingdom Metazoa; phylum Annelida; class Polychaeta; order Spionida; family Magelonidae; genus Maea; species Maea johnstoni. Next base: position 3,288,586 of record OZ012687.1, on the reverse strand, counting down.
GCACCTAGCCATCAAGTACGAGGGCACCGAAAGCGGGCGTGGCGCGAAAGAACTGAAGGGAAAACCCCTGCTGACCACGGTAGCACGACAAGTGGGGACAGTGACACCCACTGCGGATAACACCATCGAAGCGAAATTAGAGGCCTTGGAAGAACTCGTCCTGAAGTTGCAGCCCAGAAGATGGGAGGGTGCTGGAGGACAACAGAGGCCGTTCCTGTGCTATAGCTGCCGACAGCCAGGTCACATGGCGAGAGACTGTCCCAACAAGACCGGTTCGGGAAACGGACCGAGTGCCGCCCCCGGGGCAGGAGGGCCGGCACAGGAGGAGTAGAACAGACGCCCAAGAAAATACACTTCGACGGGGAAGATGAGGGGAGCCCCTACATGATTGGAAAGATAGGAGGAAAAGAGTACGAATGCTTGTTGCATACCGGCGCCACGAAGTTGATTATCTCGCCCGAGGTCTACCTGAACCACCCGAATAGAAACGACCTAGCCCTGAGAGAGTGCAGAGAGAGGCTAGTCTCCATCGACAAATCACCAGTGACAGTTCGGGGAGAAGTGGAACTAGAAGTGGATTTGTGTGGAACGATATTGGTAGGACACTTCATGATCGCCGAGATAGCCGATGACGTCGTGTTAGGTATAGGACTACAGAGAGCGGGCGGAATCATGGTGAACCATCATACTCAACAAGTCGAGTTCGAGGGAGGGAAAACAGTCCCCTACATCAGCCAGAGAATATCAGGGCTGTCGAAGTGTTGCAAGGTGCTGGCGGACAGAACAGTGGTGATACCCCCCCGAAAGGAAATCCTGACCACGGGGTATATCTGCGGCCGCACGAAAGAGTTGGAGAAAGTGAGAGGATCAGGATTGGTGGAACCTAGTTCGAAGGGGAAGATGGGACAGAGGGGCGTCATGGTGGGGAAAGCACTGGTGGATGTGGGCAAAGATTATATACCCATCCGACTCCTCAATACTACCAGCGAACCTATCACGATCTACAAGGGCACGCCTGCAGGAGTAGTGACCCCGGTGGCCGGAGAGCCACCCGTCCCCGTGGAAACCAAGAAAGAACCAGAGCAGAAAAGATGTACAGAAAAGATGCCCGACTTCCTGCGGCCATTGTGTAAAGATGGAAGTGAAAACCTGTCGTCGGAAGGGAAGAAGAAACTGGCGGAGCTGCTGACCAAACACCAGAATGCTTTTGCTAGTGGGCCAGACGACCTGGGGCGGACACATTTGGTCCAGCATGAGATCAGGACACCCCCAGACCTGCGACCACTGCGACAGCCGGCCAGAAGGTTCCCGTTTTGGAAACAGACAGAAGCCAAGGAAATAGTGGACGACCTGCTGAAGAGGGACCTGATAGAGCCGTCGGCGAGCCCGTGGGCGGCACCAGTGGTGATGGTGAAAAAGAAAGACAACACGACCCGTCTGTGCGTAGACTACCGACGTCTGAACAGCCACACCATCCAGGACGCCTACCCCTTACCCAGAATCGATGATTCACTAGATGCCCTGGGAGGAAGCAAGTGGTTTTGTACCCTTGACCTGGCCAGCGGCTACTGGCAGGTGGCAATGTCCAAGAGTGCACAAGAGAAGTCCGCGTTTATCACCAGTGGGGGGTTGTATTCCTGGAAGGTCATGCCCTTTGGCTTGAGTACAGCACCCGGTACTTTCGAGCGGCTGATGGAAACAGTGCTGTCGGGACTACAGTGGGAAACCTGCCTCATCTACCTGGATGACGTCATCATCTTCGGGAAAACAGAGCAGCAGACCCTGGACCGCCTGGATGCGATCCTGAGCAGAATAGGACAGGCGGGAATGAAGCTCAAGCCCAGCAAGTGTCGCTTATTCCAGAAGAGAGTACACTACCTGGGGCACGTGGTGACGGAGGAGGGAGTCATGACGGACCCTGAGAAGATCGAGACCGTGAGGGAGTGGCCAGTGCCCACCACGCAGACAGAGGTACGCAGCTTCCTGGGGACTGCATCGTACTACAGGAGGTTTGTACAGAATTTTGGGACAATTGCCCGTCCCCTGCATAGGCTGACGGAGAAGAACAGACCCTTCTTGTGGACCACCGAATGCCAGGTTGCCTTCGAGACACTGCGGAAGAAATTGGTGGAGGCACCCATCCTAGCTTACCCTAGCAGTGAGAAAGACTTCATCTTAGATACCGACGCCAGTGCCACAGGAATCGGGGCGGTATTGTCGCAGGTGCAAGACGGCGTAGAGAGACCCATAGCATATGCAAGTCGGGGGCTGAGCAAGTCGGAGAGGAACTACAGCGTGACCAAGAGAGAGCTGTTGGCGGTGGTTTTCTACTGCAAGTATTTCCGGCACTACCTGATAGGAAGAAAGTTCAAGCTACGCACAGATCACGCCGCCTTGAGGTGGTTGCAAACCTTCAAAGACGCCACGGGAATGTGGGCCAGGTGGCAGAATACCCTGGCAGAGTTCAACAAGGAAATTGTGCACAGAGCTGGCAGGAGTCCGGTAACGCCGATGGCTTGAGCAGACGACCAAACGAACAACCAGAGAGGGGGAGAAGCTCCGACAGTGGTGACCCCGAAATCAAGAGTACAGAGAGTGAATCGCCTGAAGAGGTGGAAGAGAACATCACCTGCCTTCGTCCAGAGGAAAACCACAGGGTGGCAGCGGTCACTATACAGCCGCTGTGGACGAATGCTGAGTGGAGAGAATTACAGAAAGAAGACCCCGACATCGCGCCAATCTGGACTAGGCTGGCCAGGGGGGAAGAGAGACCCAGATGGAATGAGATATCCGAACACAGCTTGGCCACCAAGTCCTACTGGGGAGAATGGCAACGCCTGAAGATGAGAGAAGGTGTCATCTACAGAAAGTGGGAGAGTTCCGACGGAGCGAAAGTTCACACTCAAGTGCTGGTTCCAAGGAGCAAGCGGAAAGAGTTTCTACAGCAAGCCCACGGTGAGAGGTGGACAGCTCATCTGGGAGTGAAACGAACAGTGGCACGTCTACATGAGAAGTACTTCTGGTATGACATGCGAGCTGACGTCAGGAGTTGGCTGGCCCAGTGCGGGGTCTGCGTCAGAGCCAAGGGACCGGGAGGCAGGACCAGGAAGAATCCTATGACCATTGTGAGATCGGGGACGCCCTTTGAGAGAATCGCCATAGACATGTATGGACCGCTGCCTGAGACAGCCAGAGGGAACTCGAAGATCCTAGTCATCACTTGTTATTTTACCAAGTGGGTAGAAGCCTATGCCTTGCCGGACGAGACAGCCGAGACGGTAGCCGAGGCCCTGGTGAATGACTTCGTCAGCAGATATGGTACTCCTGTCTCCATCCACAGCGATCAGGGAAGAAACTTCGAGAGTACGCTGTTCCAAGAGGTGTGCAGATTACTGGGAATACGCAAGACAAGAACAACTGCCTATCACCCTGAGGGAAACGGAATGGTGGAGAGGTTCAACCGTACGATGGGAGCCATGATCAGAAGCCTGATAGGAGAAGAACACGACAACTGGGATAAAATCTTACCCCTCACCCTGATGGCTTACAGATCCAGTGTGCATGAGACCACTCAACAGATACCACACATGATGCTGTTTGGAAGAGAGATGACCGTCCCCTTGGCACTCACCATGTCCGAGTTGCCCACCAGCCTGGTGGAGCAGGACGAGCTGGAGCACACTTGGGACCTCCGAGAGAAATTGGCTAAAGTCCACTGACGGGCCAGAGAAGTCACCGGTCAAGCAATGCGACGACAGAAACTGCAACATGATCGGGGGGCAATGGGCCACCGGAGAGACGTGGGAGACTTAGTCTGGCTGATCACCAAGGTTAGAAGACAGGGTAGAGCTGCCAAGTTTGAACACAAGTGCAAAGGACCCTACACCGTGATCGACGTGATGGCCGACGTGACGTACCGAATAGAAGACAAGAAAGGAAAGAGAACAGTGGTCAATGGAGAGAGGCTGATAACCTTTGTCAAGCCCGGGGATTGGTCTAGCACCGATGGAGCTGAGGATGAGCCGAGAGAACACGAGATTCCGACATCGGTAGACTCCGAAAGTGGTGATGACCAACCCGACGTGAGACCAGAGAAAGAAAATTCCCAGAGAACCTCGGGGCGGAGAGAAAGAAGAGCTCCGCAGCGCTATGGGTGTGAATAGAGAGTGAAGAAAACCAGGTGGTCTAAGGCAGAGAGAGATCGTATGGAAGTGTGAAGGATAGAGAAAGACAAGACACTGAAGTTCGAGCTACGAAATACGCGTGTATATGCTGTGCCGGCTGGTAGCAGGGGAAATGGCAAGACTAGCCAGCAACAAGGATAACTCCTACAACCCTGGATCATGCTGACATCAACTCAAAAGCTAATGCACCGTGAGGACTGAAGAATATTCGTCTAGCTGGAGGAGGAGTCATTCCGAAGAGTGAGAAGGACGCCAAGTAAATTACCAAATCCGAAATTGTGTACACACCCCCTAGATGTCTTTTAGTTCAAGAATGGTGATTTCGACCACTTGGGGAAGTGACCAGCCGCCTGAGTACCAGCAGGAAGAGACGATGGAGAGAAAATGTCCGACGGAAAGTCCTTATGATGACACCTGGGGAGAAAGGGTTGCCATGGAAACGAGAAAGGAAGGCATCCGGAAGAAAAATCCCAGAACAATCATGAGATTGTAGCGTAAAAGAAGAGGGGGAGTAGGGTGACGGCATCATCCAGACCACCAAGAATAGTAAAGACGAAAGAAATTTTTGAGGTATGAAAACAGAAGAGAAGAAAATTCGCTCTGGCATCGAGAAGTTGCTGGAGAAGAGAAGAAGAATCGCTCTGGCGTTAGAAAGTCGCTGGAGAAGAGAAGAAGATTCGCTCTGGCGTTAGAAAGTTGCTGGAGAGAAGACATAGAGATGCTCTGGCGTGAGAAACTGCAGGAGAATGGAGACTGTGGAGAGCGGCGAACTGTGCCTGTTGCTGCGTCGAGTGTTGGCGAGTCGAGTGAGAAGTCCCATCTGGAGACCAAGGGGTTTCCCCGCACGTGAGAGGGAGTCCCCGCATGACGTCACGGCAGTGGCTGAGTTTGACCTAGTTGGCGAAGCGAGGAATTTGCCTTGGGCGAAAGTACAGAAATAATCTCCGCGCGGCGAAATAGAAACCAACCGAGCTGATGGCAAGCAGTCAAGCAGTAACTGAATGGAATGCGGGAACGTGGAGGCTGGAGAACGAGGAGGCTTGGGATATTTCGGCGGTGATGGTGGAGGATGGCGGCGGCGAAAGAGTCCGAAAAACAACAAGTGTCGCAGAGGTCACCTGAGAACCAATCAGATGTCCCCAAGGGGTGCCACACCCCCGGAACCGCATCACCAGATTGACCCAGTTAGCGGAAAGACGCCATTCTTCATCTCACGCCTGAGCGAACCAAACAGATCACGAATTAATCGCCGCTAATCCCATTGTCAACAAGTCATCCGATACAAAAGAAAGCAACATGAGCATGCAGCCGACACACTCGCTTCGAGAAGAGGGATACTGCGGCATCTGCAAGAGGAATTTTCGGGATATGGGCCGACACAACCTAGACTTGCACGATGGTAGGGGAATACACGCGTGGAGGTGCCTGAGTTACAAGGGAACGGGACATGGCGGACGGTGCACCTACGTAGACTGCAACTTTACCGAGATGAAGATGCACTACATGAAACATCATGCCGAAGAACTCGAGTGCATACAAGTCAAGTGGAAGAAGGGGTATTATGCAGTCGAAGACGGACACATCGTGCCTGGGGCTCCATTCTACCCATCGGAGCACCCGTTCAGCGCCATCGACGACCCGGATTTCCCTGCCCGACGTCTTGAGATCGACGAGGAGAGATACCAGCAAACAGAGAGGGGAGCGACGCCGTTCGATCCGATGGTGCGGCCTACTTCGGCGAGTGCGATGTATCGCATGGAGGCGAGAAGATGGGAAGGCGAGACTCCACCACCAAGGAAGCGAACGAGGACACCTTCACCACCTCGCACCCGCAGAAACTCCCGAGAAGAAAGCAGGCGAGATACCGACAGGCGCAGCTATGGGGGAGGCGATAACTGGCACCAAGGTAGCGAGCCCGGAGCAGCGGGAGGCTACCCTCGAGACGACCATCCCCGTGGAGTGCAACCGGCTCACGTGCGGTATGAAGCTAATGCAGACAGGGCGAGAAAGGCCAAGGCAGAGCGGGACGCGCTGGCCCAGCGAATCCAGAGCGTCGAAGAAGAACTCTTACAGTCCATGCAAGATGTGGAGGACCTCTGGAGGGAAAAGTACAGTGCCCTCGAAGAAAGCCACAAGGTATCGCTGAAGACGAAAGCCGAGATGGAGCAGAAGATCGACCTGATGACGCTACACGAGACCGAGTTAGAGCGGCAGTACAGAGAGCTGAGCGACAGGTGTCGAGCCCAGAAAGACTCGCTCACCCTAGCCCACCAGTCCGAGCAGAGGGCCGTGGCGGGTCGACGAGACGATGGGCGAACCATCCAGCAGCTACGCCGGAAAGTGACCAGCATCCGACAGGAAATGGCAGAGTGGGCTGGCGCCGAGACAGCGAAGGCAACAGAGAACTACAAGAGAAAGAAAGAGATCACCGAAAAGATGCTGGCCGAAACCCTGCTCAACATGGAAGAAGCTGAAGAAGCCAAGAGACAGCTTGACGTTCGTCTGAAGGCAGCAGAACAAGACGTAGAGAACTACAGAGAGTGTTGCGAGACGGCGCTAGAAGATCTCCGGTTAGAGAAACACGCCAACAAAGAAGCCACGAAGGTAGCCATGCAGGCTGCCCACTGCCAAGACCAAGAGAGGCTGGTTCTACAGAAGCAGGTGACGGAGATCCGACTAGAGGCCAAGCAAGCGCAAGAACTGGTGCAGAGTTGCAGATTGGAAATCGACCATATGCAGCACCAGATAGAACGTCGAGAACGGCAGCTGACGGCGGCGGAGAATGAAATCCGACTTGTCCAGGAGCAGTCAGCCGGAAAGCAGGAAGAAATAGACGCCCTGACGACAAGCCTGGAAGACCTAAGACTACAGTGGGACGAACTGAGCGGAGGCCGAACTTCGAGACCGCGAACGATGGTGGGGAGTGAAACGACCATGGCCCGATTCCCACCAGTAGAAGACAGAGAAACAGACCAAGTCGAAGTAAGGCGAACCCTGGCGGTAGCCTACGACATCAGAGCAGTCCAGCAGGGACAGGTTGTCGAACAGTCTCGTCGTCTCACCTTCGATGCCAACGTGTTGAGCCCCATCGTGAGGACCAGCCCTGATGAACTGATGACATACCTGGAGAAATTCACCAAGGCGCGCATCGATGAAATCCGAATGGACCTCGAGAGGAAGGCCTTTGATCGGGGGGTGTTGGAGGGGATGCGACGACAGCAGATGGCAGACCGGGATGCGGCTGACGGGATCATCCTTATCTCCGATTCGGACCCCTTCTCCGACTCGGAACCCATGCCCGACTCGGATGCTTAAGTGAAGAAACTTGGGGCAAGAAAGAACAGACAACCTCGATCTCACGCATTAAGCGAACCAATTTATCTCACGCCTGAGCAAACCATTTTTTATTTTATTTATTTATTTATTTTTATTGTGATCATCATGAGACGTCTACTTCTACTTTCTGGCGCTGGAGTACCCAGCAGCAGCGGTCGAACCTTCGACCTGCCTGCTATCCCTGATACAACCTATTACCGTCCATCCTCTGTGGCGCTGGATTACCCAGTCACGAGGATCTGTGTCTCTTCCATGGATAATTACCCGAAGTGCCAACTTACTACGTCCATCGTCTGTGGCGACGGATTAACAAGTCACGACGATTTTTGTGCCTAATTATTGGATTATTATTGACTACTCTACGAACTACCGGACCTGTGTACCATCCATGACGTCCCAGGAAGAAATCGGCGACCAAGGAGAAGTTTTAACGAAGTGACACTTGAGAGATTTTGGACTATGCTGGTGTGTCGGAGTCGTTCACATTTTGGTGAACTTAAAATAAGCGAACAATTTTGAGACCTTAGCGACACAACAGCTGGTAGCCGTAACGTGAGTAAACCACTGTATTGCATGATTTTGATTGTTTTTATCTTGCCATGTTTTATCAATGTTTCTATTGTTCTTAGAGTTAACTCAGAGTGCTATTTTTCTAGTCAAAGATTTTATATAAGTCGAGTATTTTAAGGACTAACGGTTAACGTTTAGGTATAAGAGGTACGTTATTTTAATTAGTAATTATAGTAGTTCTTTTTTAAGTATTCCGCTCCAGTGCAGAGTTTGTTGTCATGTAGATTTCGAGAATTAAGAGTATTTCGCTGAGCGATATTGAAAGTAAACAAAGTGAGCGATAATTGGGAGAGTTGGATCGGAAGTTCAGGACTTGTCCACTCTCGGGAATTGTGTGCATTAGAAGTTGGTATTCCTATACTGTGTTTAGTGACCTGTGTGTCACTGGGTTAGTCTGTTCATAACAGACGAGTTTAGAACTTGTTCGAGAAAATTGTTGTTTAACGTTCGAGTTGCGTTTAGAGTTCCCTTTTTGGAAAATTTGTGAAATTTGAGAATCGAGGACGATTCAGAGCAAGTCGGGGGCTGTGTGACGGAATGACCCCAGGGCTAAGAAACAGGTCATGTTCCGTCACTTCTATTATTGTAAGCTGGGTCTCCGCCTTCGCAGAGCCTAGCATTTAGACAAAGTATCTAGTTATTTCGAGTGCTCTGTGACGTAGCGCTCGTGCGGCCTCAACGATTGATGTACCGCGCGTGCGATTGGAAGGAAGGGCGGGAAACTAGGTTAGATTCGAAATCACGTCAGTCTTAGATTAGAGTTAGAGTAGAGTAGAAGTAGAGTTAATGACAGAGGTGTTTACAGACGGATTAAGGTGCTTGAGAGCTGGATTTAGACTACCCAGAGAGTAACGATTACGAGGTCAAGTAGCCAGAAAGAGACTGAAGCTGTTCACGGATTATTATGTGTATATAGAGAGGATTATGATGACAGCATAGAGAAGAACTGTAGCTGAGCAGAGTGTGTATTTACATCCGGATTTACCAGATATCGAGACCAGAGATTAGAGAGATCAAAAACTTTTTGTGGACTTGTGATGTCGAGATGGTCATTTACATAGAGTGGACTTATTGTGTTGATGCTGCTGTATAGCGGTGGTATGTATATTGTACTGTGATGATTAAACTGTATTGTTGATTTATACTTGCTCGTCCCGTCTTCTCTTCAACACCACATCCATCCCCAACCTTCGCTAAGCGTTATTGTAAGAGTCAGAAAACCCAACTGAGCTTTATTTCATTTCAAGAGAGAACTAAGAAACCTTTTATTTAAGTAAGGTGATTCTGTTTGTTAGTCGGATCATCCCTTCGGCCAGGGATCCATTCCGCTACAATATATATATATATATATATATATATATATATATATATATATATATATATATATATATATATATATATATATATATATATACATATATAATGTAAGCGTGTATCATATCATTGTCTTATGGCAATCAAAGAAGGCATAGTCAGTCAGTTCTTTGTGAGAATGACTGACCCTGTATGTTACAATCCTATATGTTTCCTCTCAAATTACGAGAATATGTATAATTACTATTTTGTGTGAGAACTAAAAACTCAAGTAGCATGCATGCATATATATTATCTGGTATAATTTCAGGTGGATCTAAGTCTAGTCCATGTCATCACGGGTGTCTTAACACAGGGGCGCGGGGAGCACTATGTTAAATCATTCCACGTCATGTTCAGCAATGACAGTATGTCCTGGAAAGGCCATGAGGATGGCAATGGCAACAATAGGGTGAGAACAAACAAACAAATGTTGTACCTATGTTGTATTTAATGAAACTGATCAAACCATTATGCCATGCATGAAATTCCATATGTTTGCTCTTTTCATTGCAAACTAGTTCTCGAGCAGACTTGCTTTCTGATAAATCTAAAAAACAGTAGGATGTAATTAGTATTCCAACCAGGGAAAGTTAGAAGTCGCAGAACGAGATCTCTTGGAGGGGGGGGGGGGGCATTACTTATTAAGTATGTAAGTAATATCAACTGGTAAGATGTCGGTCCTAAAATGGGACAGATGATTATGTGTGGCGTTCAGAGGATCTAACATGGTCTTATTGCCAGGGTGGTAGACTCCCAAGTCTCTGCCGAATAGCCATAGCATGGCTGGTCTTATTGTCAGGGTGGTAGACTCCCAGGTCTCTGCCGGATACCCACAGCATGGCTGGCATGGTCGCTATACACATGTGTAGTGTTGTTGATGTGTAGAAGCGGATCAGAGTAGATGGAAATCGCCGGAATTATTCGTGAAGAGAATGTAATTTTCTCCAAAGTATCCCATTCCGATACAATCTAAACTATTGAAAGCGACGTTACACCGAATCCTCCCCCTCCCCCATGATCCCCTTGTGTCCTTCATACACATACTATACGGTACACTTAGTTCTTTGATGGTATTCATTTTATGTTTAGCTGTTCATTTATAAGTAATATTCACTTGGCTATATTTCCGTTTGAACTTAAAAATACTAAGATTAGTAAAAAATAATAATAATTAAGTAGGCAGACTGTGTTTAGAGCATTAACCAATGGCGGCGAGTGGAGAATTATTATAAAAAGGCAGAACAATAACGATATAGACAATTCCCTTCCATTGCAGAGCTACGTTGGTAACGCTGACGGAGATACGGCAGTCGTGACAGACTTTGGAGACAGCTACATTGCGAGATTCTTCCGTCTTTATCCAATAACGTATACTTCGCCATTCAACTTTCGCATGGAATTGATAGGTGTTCCTTCAGGTAAGTGGCATTTGCAGGCACCGTGGGCGACAGCATAGCATAGTACAGTAACACCTGGCAAATCACACCTCTTCCACTCCTGGCATCACCTGGGTTTCAAAATCGTCCTGGGTTGAATATAAAGAGGTTTCAATCTGATTTTGGCTAAATGGCAGTTGTTGGGGTGAATGTGAGAAAGTTGTTATGCGTTTTCACCAGATTATGGGGTATCCACTACTTACGACTGGCTAGTCACGAATTGTCCTAATATGGCAAAAAAGTGACGATAATCAAATTTAAATTTGTAGAGCAGATTCAAATTGGTCTAGCAATATCAGAATGTATATAGCAATATAAGAATTTAGAAAGATTGTGCGTATTCTGAACGATTGGCCCATACCTAACACAGTACTATTGCAATCAAAAAGGTTGTCTATTTATAAAAAAAGACTTACTAGCAGTGTAATGCATATCAATGAGGTTAATTACGACATGTAAGTTATGAGTTATGAACAGTCCTTTTCAGAAATGGGTGGCAACATTGAGAAATTAGATGAACTCGTATACCAAGTAATTAAAATCCTTTAGCTAGTTATATCACCGCAGAGAGGAAGTAGGTATCAACTTTGGTACACATCATACACATTATACATTCGTTCAGATATTGTGGAAGTGTGTATAGATGCGGGATAAAGGTGTAGTGGTTTGAGTATTAAGTATTGTTAGCTTATCATCATGTTGATATATTTTGTAGAATACTCAAGCTTGACCTACGTGACACGCAGATAATTGTGGATTTCCTATTAATTATTGTTACATTAATCATCATGTTGATATATTTGTAGAATACCCAGAGCTTGGCCTACGTGACGCGCAGATAATTGTGGATTTCCTATTAATTATTGTTACATTAATCATCATGTTGATATATTTTGTAGGATACCCAGAGCTTGGCCTACGTGACAAACAGTTTGTGAGTGATGATCAGTTGACTTCCTCTTCAAGCCTAGAGAACTGCAGCGCCCCTAGTGTCCGTCCAAACAGCACGGGCTGTGGTGGGGCGTGGTGTTCTGAGGTGAACGACACTCAGCCCTGGATACAGATAAACCTTACCTCTGTCTATCATATAACTGGATTCCGAATACAGATATGGCACAGAAAGATCCACGTGTGTCCGCCCAAAGTTCAGGAAACTACAACACCTTATTCTACCTCCAGCACTGGAGATGGCATGGACACGACACCTAGCGGCAGTACGGAGAGTTTACTTGCAAGTTCTACCAATAGCAGTGACACAAACATCACCATGGAAACCACACACTTTGATACAACAACCAGAGGTACAACCACAATCACGGATGCAATGACCACTTCTCTAAGTGGCACTACCAGTGTTGATATCGAATGCACTACTACAGTAACACAGGACTATACCGATACTAAATATCGCATTCAATACGGGACCGACGAGACTGACTTGAAATTGTGGGATCAGGTATAGCATTTTGTTATTCTGTTAGTATCCCAAATCTGTGATTTTCTTCTTCCAATATATGTTTTGCCAGTAATCGAAATTATCGTATTGTTTAGCAGACCTTTCACTTAAATTTAAAATTTAGATTTTATTCCTCCCTCTAGGTAGATTCACAAATCCTTCCATGGTCATTGTATAAAATCATCTTATATACACTTCAATCATATGAACTGCAAACTATTTCATCGGTTTATGTATATTTGTTCATTTATGAACCTGCAGGTTAAGGGCATCACTACTGTAGTTTATGGTTAATGACATGCACACCATTCTAATGTTGGCTGTTTGTTAGTCATAGCATATTCCTGTGATGGGGCGATTCTAAATAGTTGATACTTCTTTTCTCAACTCCATACAATGTTTCATTCACGAGTCTGTATCATACAGTTCAATGCTGAAACGCTAAAATACCGCTCAATGTATGCGTAAGTATATCTTGGAAGAAATTCATTGATTCATAGTTAATGCTTTTTGTCTTTCTTTTAACTAAAGCACACGTATCCCCAATTTGCGCTAATTATTTTATTTTGCCAACATTGTTTTCTACCTCGAAATAGCCGGGTAGAGGTATGGAAGGGTAGGAGTGTCATCAAAATGGAAAATTTACCGATACGATTATTGCAAAATTTTCCACCGATACCGACTTTTTCGGATACTATTTTTCAATTGGATTTTTGTAAAATTTATTTATTTTCAATTTTTTCCCCTATTTGAAGATGACACTCGAATGCACTCCTATGGAAGGGTGAGTCAGTTGTTTTACCCGGAAACTTTGACTTTCCTTAGGGCGGGGCTAGTCAAAACTTTACTCTATGGGGGTAGACGTTACTGACCGTATATTGAATACATATCCAAATGATAATTTTTCTTCATATGCTTTTTAAATTGAATACCCGGTATATATATGTTGAATTTCATTGGCATTGGGAAAGTATTATTTGCCTGTCTTGTAGGTGTTCCAAACAAAGAATGGGTCTTCGAATAACCAACGTTTATCTCAAGTCCTAACAACGCGTATACTGCGAATCCTACCGGCCAAAAGAGACAATATGAGTGTCTGTGTCACTCTGGAAATCTTTGGAGAAAAAGCCCCCAGTAAGTTCCCCCATACCTTGGGCTATTAAGTTTAAATAAATGAACGAGTGTATATTATGTGCATTCGGTTTCTGTAGACGTTTTGCCAACTTGTATAATGGAACCAGTTCAGAAGAGACAGTGATTAATGAAGTTTTGTTTTAAAATCAGATTGAATTCGGAAGTACTGCATATAATGCTAGAACGACATTATTTCATTCCAATATATTACAACACTACATGTCGTTTGATTTTGACGAGGATAAGTATTATGTGGTTGGTGTTGTTTTCAAGTGCGTTTTTAAATAAATGCACACACACACATGTTTTAAAAGTTGCATGCTTGTTTCAGGTTGCCCCCCAGGGTCCATGGAACATGGGGACAGTTGCTACTATTTCCAGAGTTCTCCCGTTATCCTGTACCAATCCTTAGCCAGCTGTGCTAAGTTCAGCTGGGGTGGTAAGGGTCACCTCGTTCGTCCTCGCGATACCCTAGAGAGCCACCTGTTTGGTGGCTTCTATGAGGGGTAAGTACTACTCTAAGGTTTTGCAACCCCTTTTTAAAATCATGGCTCAAATATATAAGAAGTAGAGCTTTTGTATTACATGCAGGCGGCACAGTTAGCGTGAACGATGATATGATATGAACATGAACACCTTTAAAGTAATCTCTCCCCATAATTGGGCGGCAGACTGTAGAGAGTGAGAAATGAAGCTTTTCTAGATGAATATAACCCTACTAGCCTCAGCAAGAGTGTAAACACTGGACACTATGCCTACCAGCACAATCTTGCCACTGTGCCATTGACTCTGGTCTCAAGCACAAGGGTATGTACATGGTGTGGGTATGTATTGGACATTATTTATATACGAGTGCAGATATGCTAGATATACTTGTCTTGGAATACAAAAATCGGACATTACTGAGTTGTTCATTTTTATCAATCATAGGGACGCGAAATTCTTTTATAATATTCAGAAAATTTTCAAACGTATCCAATCGGAATGAAAGTTCATCTCATTGTTAATGTCTAGATATCATCTATTTCAGAAATATGAGAAATGTGGATTTTACAGGGGTCTCAGAACTGGTAAGAAGAGAAGTTAAACAACGTGAAAATATATAAATGAGGCCAGTAGTTCCACAGGTCGTAGGTCTGTAGGTAATATACCGGTATAAGGAAATAAACATGAATGCGTTCCTTTTACTATCATGTTGTACAACATTATTTTATACATCGTTGCAGAGACATCCAACGACTCCTGAACGTATTTCGCTAAGACGTATAAGCGGTCTTTTTTGAATTATCAAAAGTTTCTCTCTTCACAAATTAATGTAAAACACATAGAAGGCGTGTGCACACGATCCCATTCTGATTCGAATGTCTTGAAATCAATCCCATGTTTCCTTTGATTTAGCTCCGATATATTGACGGATATAAACGTCACGTCAGACTGGAGGCCGACCTTTGGCGATGGAAGTAAAGCA
>OZ012687.1:3261146-3268646 GCA_963942565.1 Maea johnstoni | reverse complement strand
AGGAGAGGTATCTTGATTCACCGATGGTGAGTGCTAGTAGGTCATTGTCTTTAAGTATCGTGTTTGATGCCTTCCAATTAATATCTTCCAAATTCCATGCTCTCTGCCATACTAAGGTTGACCACCTTCTCTTTGAGGGCAAGGGTATTCTATGGAGGGTCATATCTTTAATTGCTTCATATAGTCCGAATTTAATCGCAACATTTAGAATGTCAAAGACTGGGCTTCAGAATCTGTTTTCCCTACTCTTTGCCATGTCGCAGGAGAATTGAGTTAATCTTAACTCGAAGATTTTCTTAACCGTATTTTGAGGTTCCATTTTCAGTATTGACAGGATAAAAAGTAGTTTTTTAACTTGAATGTACGAGGGTAGTTTTATCCACCCAAGACCAAAGAAACTGCTAGAATTAGGCAATCTCTGAGGAAAACGCTGTACTCTTCTTCCAGCATAACGCTGGAAGGCAAGTAATAATTCATCGTCTTTTTCAGAAGACACCCACACCTCGCTGCCAAAAGTTACCGTGGGAACCACCACTTGCCAAAAAATAATATTACAGGTTCCCATATTTAACCATTTTTTCGTATGCCCAATCCTGTAGAAGCGTTTAAGGTTTTTCTTCCCTTGGAGATTTTTTCTTCCACCCTAGTAGTGTTATCGTCAAAAAGACATATTTTCACTCCAACATGATCATAGGTTTCTTTTTCTTTAACTCTTTCATGACCTAATCTAAACACCCTATGCTCCTTATTGACGTTATATTGCTTCGTCTCCTCCCCAAAAACCATGACTGCGGATTTTGAAGCATTGAAGCGGAAGCGCCATCTATTTCCGTAGTTATTAACCATAGTGTGAACCTTATCTGTGTGGAATTTAGATATGGTGGCGGTAGCCAGATTGTCCCCGTAGCTAGCAGGACTACTACGGATACTCATAACAGAACAGCACAAATTGGATTTCTCTAGTTCTTCTAAAAGTTCATTTATCAAAACAAGATACTTTGTCAGAGAGGGAATCCCTCCCTGATGGATCCCGCACGACATGGGGTACCATTCAGAGAAGTTGCTGGCTACTCTGACCCTACAGCAAAAATCGGCATACGTACGGTACATGAGCCGCCACAGCTTCCCCCTGATCCCCATCTCGTGCAGTTTAAGGAAGAGGCCATAGCGTATGTTTGCATAATACTGTCTTGAATTGGCTGGCTTACACTATTGGAAAGACGTCCAACATATAACCTGACAATTAATAATAGCAAATAATTCATCTAAGTCTTAAATATAAGATTATATTTATCCTTCTCAAAGTGAATCAGTTAAATATTAAATCAAACATATGCTTTACTCGTGTTCTTCTTTCACCAAAATCGAGGGATCCGCCATGGTGACTGGTTAGGATGCCTGCCTCCCAAGCGTGAGGTCGCATGTTAGAGTCTCTGCTAGATCCCATTAGGTTAGCCTGGTCGCTATATAAATCTGCGGCGGTGTAGAGGGCTGTCTATGGTGCCTCTGCAACTCAAAGACCCCTTGGAACTATTCGTAAATAGAAAATAATTTCTTCTCGGTTCCACGTTCCATCATGTCACGATATGACCTAAGCTGTTGAAATCGGTGTAAAAACAATTCCTTCCTCCCTTTCTTCAGCATAATCCTGTGTTTGCAAGGTGTCATATCATATGTACTTATTTTGTATTTGGTTTTACATATTCAAGGACACTACATCTACCTGGACAGCTCGTCCAGTAAGAATGGCAAAAAGGCAGATATCTCGACAAGTCACGTGACTGTGGAGGGTGCAATGTGTCTCTCTTTCTGGTATCATATGTACGGCACTTATGTTGGGACGCTGCGAGTATACAAATCAACAACGTTGTTATGGTCAAAATCAGGTACCGTAAAACAGTTACGATTTATAAGTGAAACTACTCAAATCATTTTATTGAATATCTAAACAGAGACTTAAATAGAGTGAAGTTCCGTTTTATTTATCATAATTTTTCGCCGTGTTGCAACTGGGTTGTGATTAGCCAACGAGTGCAGTGGTTATTGAGAGCGGGTAGTCAGTGGCAACACTTTACACCACTTGGCTATCGTGGTCTGTTGCATGGAAACAAATAGGTTTGTAAAACCAAACTAAGGCATTGGTTACGTATAAGATTGAATGGAGACCAGATATGGTTGAGGCGCTGTCTGATTTTAGATAAGACTAGCCATATTTTTACTACATAACTTACACTGCCTAACTTTTCTATTACGAAAATATGTCATACATTCATTGGTAGAAATTCTTATTGATAAATAACAGTTGAATACGATGAATTGGATGCTCTCTCAATTGTTTCATTCCATCTATATCTATGACGTCAGTGATGATCTCCTAATCTGACACGCAATAAAGCCTGTCTCTCCCAATACAGGTCCCTTGCTAATATAAAACATATTCCAGTTCTATTTGTTGTATTCTCACCGATATCAAACATATAAACATAAAATGTTGACGTCCACAACGTCTTCGAATTAGAATGTCCATCACTCAAAATGGGGATATAGCGATCAATTCAAAAATGAAATCTCCATCAGTTATATCTCAAATACCATTTCCAGGTAACCAAGGGAATGCATGGAGGCTTGCAGAGGTTCAGTTAGCCGAGGGGATCTATCCTATTGTGTTCCAAGGCACGGCTGGATCTACCACAACTCAGCATATATCACTTGATGACATCGACATCAGACCAGGAAGCTGTACTGGGCAAGGTAGTGGCAATGCATTGCATTGTATTGTATTATCCTTATTGTATTGTATTACGCATGTATTGACTTTACTTTCAGATGGTACAAAACATGAAATGTCAAAATATTTAACTCTCAAAAATACAATTGTAATGCGCTAGAACAGAGTTAATCATTAGACGGCAAAACAAATTAAATTCAGTGATTTATATCCATCAGTATTGTATGGAAATGTGATCGTACTGAAAATGTATATATTTGGGCATTGTATATATTTGGGCAAAATTGTTGGATCGTTACAGTAACCATGTCGGAGCTCAGGTTATGTTCGATAATACAGACGTTAAACTTCTTATTGAATCATGTATTTACATAACATCGGGATTCAAATCTAAAAGAAAATCATCAGATTGCTGCTAAGCCTCGAATTATATACTCTTGGCTCAGGATGAACGCAGAGGATATGATAAATCATCATCAAAAGCCAGGGATTTTGTTTCACATGAACTAGGCTGTTGAAAGGGCCAGAATCCCTCAAGGCCAATAAACAGTCCTAAGGTGCCTCAGGTCAGGCCAGGTCGAGCCATCATACATACGTCTTATTGTACATTATTGCAGGTATGGCAGGGCACACAAACGCGCCTCAACTGTCGCAGCTCAACATAACTATAGCAGGTGGGTTGATGTCTGTATTCCCATATCATTATCGTCGATACGTTTCGATTCTAAAGTATGCAATATAACGTCATACACTAAAGAGAACATAATCATTACTCATAAAAAGGAATTTGGAATTCCGTCACTTTATCTGCCATATTGTGGCTAGGTCATGACTTGCCAGTTGTGAGTAGTGGAGGAAAGAGAAGTACCCGGCGAAAACCACCGCCTAACCACATATAACTGGCAACTTTCTCACATGCCACGTATCTTTGTATGCTCACTCTCATTCACCTTCACTTCGCATAACATGAATATTTCAGTTCATCGGTTCATTGTAACGTCCTTTGAAATTGGCAAGGAGTTACCTTACATCAGCTAAATCATTTACTCTTTATCCATCATTACAAAATAACTTATTTGCACAAAACTAGCATATGATATGTACTAATAAAACAAGTAGTTATGAATACACTGATTGTGTTCATTGCAGAGGCTCAGCCGCTGTGTAAAGCACAATTGGGTATGACAGACAGGAGAATTCGAGACAGTCAGATTGAGGCTACTCCGGGTGTGTCCAGTAACTCTGGAGCATACAGCGCTCGACTGGACTTCAGCTATCCCAGTGCTTGGCTAGGGGCCTGGAGGGCGAGCAGCCCAGACTCCTCGCTCCAGGTCAACCTTATCATTCCTCATCATGTCACTGGACTGGCAACCAAAGGCTACGATACACAGAATGAATACATAACAACATTGGCCGTTCTTTATGGACTAGACAGAACTAATATGAAGTATTATGGGGGAAGCAGTACTCCAACGGTAACCTTACCATACATCTTATTGATATATGTATTAGTCATTGTGGTCAATGTTTTTACCATAGCTGATGATACTCTTATCGTTTCGATTATTGTTATTATTATCATTATCACTATCATTGTTAGTAGTGGTAGTAGTAGCAGTAGTAGTCGTAGTAGTAGTAGTAGTAGTAGTAGTAGTAGTAGTAGTAGTAGTAGTAGTAGTAGTAGTAGTTGTTGTTGTTGTTGTTGCAGTAGTATATTTATATCATTATTATCATCATCGTTATTATCATCATCAATATCATTATTATTATTATTATCATTATTATTATTATTATTATTTTTATTATTATTATTGTTATTATTATTATTATCATTATTTTTATTATCACTATTATTATTATTGCCAGTGTCATCGTTCTTACATCGTCATTTACAGCATCACCTGAAAGCAGTAGTAGTAGTAGTAGTAGTAGTAGTAGTAGTAGTAGTAGTAGTAGTAGTAGTAGTAGTAGTAGTTAATATAGTTGTCGTCGTAAAAGCAGAACGTACAACTGTTTTGCCAAGGTTTACATGTATCTGGATTGAAATATCTTGTCTCACCTATACGTGCATGTATTGTATTAAAATGCTCTGTCCCCAACTTATTGATTCTTCTTTTCCAGGAAATTGACAACGCCCATGAAGGTAGCAGTATTTACGTGTTTGACTTCAGTCCGAGCTTCACAGCTATAGTAGTCAGAATTCTACCCAAGAAATACCAAGGAAAAATGAGCCTGTCGTTTGAGCTGCTAGGATGTCCACTCAGTGAGTTCCCAGCATTTTGTCGTACTCAACATTTCTTAGGAGTTGCATAACTTGGCATGTTTGCCATTCCATGCATAAGGTCAATGATGAGATTCCGAAACCTGCATTTCGCGTTATGGTAAACTTGAAGAACAATAAGTCATTGTGAACTTAATAGCAAACTTCAATCTCTAGCACGACCCACGAAGCTTACTCAAAATGATGTGTTTTCTTATTCTGTTATCATACTGTTTACAGCAATATTTCCCGGCAATCTCGGCTGGCCCATAGAGAAATGAACTGCATGTAATGAATATCTTGGCAAAGGCGTCTTGAAAATAGTTAAAATCTCCATAAAATTCTTCGTATGAAGACAATGATTGTTTATTTTTCCTACAAGTGTTTGTAAATCAAATATCAAAGTGTGCATCATTGAGTTCATCGTATTTTTTCTGTTGGCTTTGTAACTGGCGTTTTAGTTAGTACCTGAAATAGGTGTATAGAGAATCTGTGGTCTTTGCTTATCATATGCCTAGCGCTTATGATGGTTTACTTATGAACGCATCGACTTGCACTCAAAATGGCAACTGCGATTTACCATATTAAAATATATAGACCTCCTAGGGCCGGTATAAAAAATCTCACTTAATTGGTCCGATTTTAGTGTCTATGATACCCAGGAAACACCTATAGTGCCCCTTTAAAAGTTTGGTATGTATGTTTTAATATTTACTACTACAGCAGACCTCATTCTATTTATAGGTTTGAAGTCTTTGACAACAAATCAGCTGACACAAGATGTAACCAACTCAACGTCTGCAAGCAATGAAAGTTATACCCACTTGATCGGACAAAATACAATCTTCAACGTTTCCCAAGATAACAGTACTAACTATGCCAAATGTATTCCGAGTCCTGAGTGTCCCTCTCCTCAAGCTGGCAATGCCTCCGTGCTCGTCGACCTCTTCTCTCTTCATCACGTCACTGGAGTGTCCACACAATCCAAGATGTGGTTTGCTATTGTATTGGAATTCTACGTGGAGTACAGTCTTGATCGGAAAAGCTGGAAAGAAGTCAAACAGGCTAACCGATACATTCCAGGCCCACAGGTAGGTCTATAATATATATATATATATATATATATATATATATATATATATATATATATATATATATATATATATATATATATATATATATATATATATATATATATATATATATATTGTGCAGATTGCCCTGTCCTACTTTTGTTTCATTCATCCCCCTTTTATCCTAGTGTGATACCGGTGACTAATGAAATATCCAGATGATGGAAAAAAATTGATTCAAATAAATCCTTCGACTATGTATGGTTTTAGAATATTTTATGACAGATATATTGGGAGGTATGGTGCTTTCAAAAACTTGGTATTTCGTAAATATATTTTTCTACATTTTCTTTTGATATCAATTTTCTGTTTGTTTTTAAGATTTACCGGGTGTCTAATCCATATGTTTTGACACATCATAAGTTCCCAGCGCCTGTGTCGTGCAGGTATATACGGCTTGTTCCTCTCAGGTGGAATGCGTCAGCCACGCCAGAGACGACCACAACAGAGGAACCCACAACAACCTCACCACCTACAACTGAGAGACCCACAACAACCATACCTACAACAGAGACTCCTACAACTGAGAACCCTACAACATCCAGACCTACTACACACAGCCTAACTACATCATCACCAACAACAGACCCTGCTACCCCCACTACCGGGTCAGGGACAATGTCAAATGTCTCTGTGCCTAATTCTACCTTACCGTCAACTAGCAGTATCCCTAATTCGACTTCTGCAACGGCCAATGTGTCTCTGGGTATCACATTATCAACTATCCCTGAAGCGGGTAGCACTGCTAGCTCCACTTCTGTGACTACTTCTGAGCCTTCGACAAGGAATGATGAGACCAGTACAGTCGTTGTTACCACTGTAAGGAACGATCCTGATGATGACGGATCCATGTGTACTTGCATGTACATTGACGTCTTTGCACAAATTGCGAAAGGTGAGTGAAATCTTTTTCTTGTCTGGATGTTTTTATATACATCTTGGGCCATAGTCTTGGCCAGAAAGTGCTAAAAAAATACAGGGCAGTTAGATGTGCCACCATGTATCGAACCGACATAGATATTCACTGAAGTTAACCAGCATGACTGCGATAGCCGCAGCCTACGATTTTATTCAAAGATGCAATATGTGAATATATAGTTACAGAAATGGGCAATATCTTTGAAAATGTACAGTACCAATATTTAATTACTGCACTAAATGCTAAGGCATCTGGGCCATAACATGCTACCACATGCCCCGACCGCCACCCAGTATCTTGGATATGGATGCATGCATGCCCTCGCAATTGACATTAGCTTTAATTTGGAAGTAATGTGGTTCATTGATGTTTTGACCATTGGTGTTTGTACAACCAGGAAATTGTCAGGTGTCCGGTCGAATGGTGCAGGAATAAGATAGCTGTCCTGTGTGTATGTATT
>OZ012687.1:3196146-3256146 GCA_963942565.1 Maea johnstoni | reverse complement strand
TAATAATATGAGGATGATGTTTCAGTTTAAGTAAAGGTCTCTGTCTTGCTGAATACGATTCAGTTTACATTTGGTCTTGCAACTCTCCCATTATGTATCATTAGGACTCGGAAACCTCCTCCTGCAGAATGCACGAAAAAAATGTGCTTTGACATGTAGGCACCACCTCCTATCAAGTATGGATCACAATTCGCAATTTAGATAAATCCTAGAAATCTTCTTATTCTTCCATGGTATCGCAATGGCACATTTATATATTTTGAATACCACCACGCCATGCAGACTGGTTATGATGCATGCCTGAAAATTTACAAAATAGATAAAGTCATGGATCTTTCTAGATTACATAGTTAGCGCATGCACCCAATAAGCTACAATAGTGAAAGATTCAGGCATTAACAGTAGTATCGAGTAAATCGTTTACAGTTAGAGGCGTTGCAAGGAATGCTTACACACATTTACACCACTAATGAAGGGATATAAGAACACTCGCTCTGAATGCATATTATTGATATCAATATCCTACTAGGAACTTGTAACATGGGTGTTGGACTTGGGTCTGCGTCTCGTTCCGTGATGGCAGCACAATTAAGCGTATCTTCTACCTATACTGGACAAGTAAGCATATCTAATGAACTAATAGGGCGGCTACACGCACCGTATGCCTCTCCGTTGGGTGCCGCCTGGACGCCCGTATATGGAAGTAGTCCCTGGTTTCAGGTAAGCACTATATAGTGAGTTGCTCCATTGTAAGCTTAAAATGAATTCAGTTATAATGAGTTGAGTATTTGTATTTCTAACAGCGCCAATATTAAGTCCATCTAGAGAACGATGTCTCGAAATCAAAATGAGTTTCTAATTGCAAATTGTGTAAGTACCAACATATTATTAAGTATCGACATATTACCAATAGCATAGCCTTAAATGCAATGATGATCACCTATACAGTACGTTTTCTTCCGAAATCTTAGCCCATCTCCCTCTCGTCCATACTAACAACCTGTTTTAGTTAATGTTCCATAAAATAATGATGAACAGTTTCCAGAAATAGTTCCTTGTCTTAGATACACATTTGAAGCCATCACATGAGGATGCAACACCTTGATCGGAATAGGTCAAGAAGTAGGTAAAGGTCACTTGAATCTATTAGATATGTATGTCCCAGTTTGGCAATCTGATCTCGAGAGCTGATCTGAGCATTTTAGGGATTGAGAATGACCCGCTTCAGTGCTGACATTTAATTCCTGCACCAAATGCGTGAGCACCTCAAACATAATACATGACCGCACGCCCGATTGCCACCCAGTTTCTTGAACATGGCTGCATGGAAGAACTCCCAACTTAACGTAGCCCTGATCCGTAGGATGGGTGGGTCATCGATGTGCTTGGCTTATTTATTTTTACATGTCATCCAATGTGTTTGTACAACCAGGCACTGGCAGACGTCTGGTCGAATGCAGCAGTAATTACATGTATAGAACGCTACAGACAGTACAAGTGACAAGCTTTCGCATCTTTCTATTCCATAAGGTTGATCTAGCAGTCAGCTACCAAGTGACGGCAATGATGACATCAGGTAATAGTAATGGAAACTATGCCAGATTCTTCTCCTTGGAGTATGGTGACGATGGAAGAAATTGGATCATATTCAATAACTCACTAGGAGCTAAATCGGTAAGTCAAATCCAAACCTTTTATACGTATGCAGTAGAGAGTATCTCGTGATTAGCACTTTATAACCATGTAACATGATTCCAAAGAGAAGGTTCTGCGATCTAGAGATTTAAGTCGTCACATTTAAGCAATAGTATACCTTACTTGTGACCAGCCAGTTGGAAGTGGCGTAGGAAACATGAGTACGTGACGAAAACTGCAGCATGATTTCAGTCACTGACAATATTCTCACATTCCCCAGACAAATATTTGAGTCTTGGCAGTGGTTAGAGTGAGCGAGCAGTCAGTGGCTATATCTTAGACCACTCATATATCAGGGCAAGCTCTTCTAAGCGATGTGCTAAACCATTTTTTTTTTACAGATTAGGTTTTCTTTACAGTTTGATATAGTCAGACAGGGAAATTTATTAATCAAACAAATTGGAGAGGAGGGGTAAAGTATATCTGACTTCTACAAATCATTTGCTTAAATGTAGATTGATTTGAACCAGTGCCTTGGTCTGAAATAGGTGAAAGTCCAAGTAAGGCAAATAGGGAGAATTTGCCTGTTTATCAATTTAATTGTAAGCCTAGATCTGTATTTGAGGACAAGTATCGATTTTACTTCAGGTGTTTGAAGCTAACTTTATGGATTCGCTGATCGAACATCATCAACTTGAACCTTCAATTCAAGCAAGGAGCTTGCGTATTTTCCCATCCAGTTTTGCTTCTTCAAATGGTGTTTTGCGCAGCTTTCGCATCGAATTCCTTGGTTGTCCAAAACGTGAGTAGAAAGAAATATATACATGCCTTGGAATGAATTGTAAAGGGTTCGTTTAATACGCATTGGTATAATTTGTATAAGCCCCGTTTAATATTTGTATGTCTGCAATTACAGTAGCAATTGATGAATGTTTATCAATTGTTGTATTTGTTATGTTAGCTATGCTTCAGGTCCATAGACCCCATTAGTCTAAAATACTTGGTAGGCGATGTTATTCTACTTCATTGTTGTATTCTTAGAATTAAACTTTCTGTGTTAAAGTCTTTTGATTCCCACACTTGATAAGCAGGCAGACTAAATGTGCTCTAAGCAGACTTAATATGCAAAAATCAATGTCACGGATTAAGACCTCCACAATTACTTTTTACGAGTGATATGTAAATAATTCATGAATTAAATGTACTCTTGATGTTCTGAAATACTTTAATATGTTTTTATTGATAATTTTTTGAATTTCGAAAAACGTATGTATTTGTTATTTCATATTTCATTATATAGTCAATAGACATTACATTACATTTTACACATACAAACACGATGCTTACCTAGGCATAACTGCCATCATATGACAGTGATATCACAACTAAGAACTCAGTGCAGTCTGTACAACAGCTCCTCCAGTCAATTAACCCACACTTCCTTAAGTGATGTTAGTTGTGCTGTGGTGCAGCACAGTAAGTCATTGCTACACTTACCGGTTTAGGTGAGCGTCCGCTAAAACCTATTGTAAGTACGGTCGGTGCATACGACCATTAGACACCTACAACTGCTGAAGAAATAGATATTTCTACTGTATATCCCATCTCAATGTGGCAGTCCACGGGAATATTTGGCTGCTCCTTGAGATATGTATATTCGTAACCCACGTACATGTACCTGTGGGTTAAAGCAACCTTTAGTTTTGGTCACGCATATGCAATTGTGTATGATGTCTGGTCTGCCAGTGCATTTAGTGCAATGATTTAAATGTAGCTGCTCTGCTGTGCTCCATCAATGTCAGTTCAATTTCAATATGTTTGTTCTTACCAGTTGGTACGTCTCTCGGTCTTGAGGACAACAGGATTCCAGATGGCTCTATCACAGCATCGTCATCCCAAACCACGTGTTCACCACGTGCTGCTAGGATAACCTCTACATCGACAGCGCCATCTACTTCCTGTGATGCCTGGTGTGCGCAGTCGGGCACTTCCGGTGAGGAATGGATTGCCATTGACCTTAAAAGGCTCTACCACGTGACTGGGATAGCAAACCAGGGTCTGAATAATGGGTCCCGAGTGACCGAGTTTCATTTGTCTTATTGGACTTCAAATTTTGGTTGGAAGAATTACACACATGGATCTACCAGTGGTCCTAAGGTGAGTTAGAAATAAGGACTTTGGCTCACCTTACTATTATTCATTTTAAACTGTCTATATGAATCAGTAAGAAAGAGACTGATGCTTTGTGACATATCATAGCATCCTTTTGCAAACTTATTCTGGCACAAAACTGAGTCACGGTGGGAGTGCATATTCATGGTGACATTCATGCCTTAGGTGTATAAGTTGATACAATATGTAACTGCTACTATGTGATGCAATAATGAAAAAAATGGTTCTAGTAGCATCAATCAAATGCCTGACTATTTCGAATAGTTTCCTGAAATCTACAGATATTATATTTGTGAAATGTACATCAAAACTTAATCCATACTGTTCCTTCAAATACACTTATATTTTTGCTCTAGCCTTTATTTCTATTTTTAAACAGTAATGAACGTTCAGGTAACTAATAGTAAATGATAACCCCAATTACCTAGTGCGAGAGCGCCAACTTTGCATGTTATGCACTAGCAAATACTTTTATGTGACACTTTCAGGTCTTTGAGGACAATGGCTATGGTCGTGGTATTTATTACCATTCTCTTCCGGCACCAATCAGGGCTCGCCAGATAAGGCTCCACCCTAGCAAAGGAACAAGCAGTTCCTTCTGCATGAAACTAGAAGTGTATGGGACCAAGGCTACAAGTATGTATGAATCAATGTACTTAAATGCTTTGTATTATGAATCCATTTATTCAAAGCATGTTACTTTCCCTTCAAAAAAACGCCCTCTCTTATAAACACAACCGTGCAATGGTTTAATTGCAGACCAATGGTTGGAGTAGGTTGAAAATTTGTAGTTACAGTGCCAACATTTAACTCCTGCACTAATTGCATAGGTAGCCTGTGCATAATACACAACCGCATGCCCAATTGCCACTCAGTTTCCTGGGCATGAATGCATGAGTGATCTCCGGACTAAAAGTAGCTTTGATTCGCAAGCTACGTGGGCTTTTTGACACGTTTTCCATGGATGTGTGTACAATTGTGCACTGCCAGATGTCCCTTGGACTGGTGTAGGAATTAAAAGTCTGCGCTGTTGTACTACAGTTAGTGATGCATAGTATGTGGAAGCATGTAGCAGTCTAACTAGACGTGGAAAGTATAAGGTACATGTAGTTACGTAGGAAATTACTAGATGCTATACCACTAAGCAACTTAGTTTTATACACATATATGATAGAAAACATATAATATGTAGTGAATATGATATTTAACATTCTTATGGCTTATAGGTGCTATGTTTTCCTTTGCTTTATATAGGGTGTCCACCAGGTATGGCATTATTTGTGGATAAATGTTACTTTACAAGTAACGTCCGAGTGAATTTTGAGCAAGCGCGTGAGATCTGCGAGGAACACACGTGGGTAGCAGCCGGCACCTTGGTCATGCCGGAGACATTAGAGGAGTTGTATTTCTTGAAGGATCTTTGGATAAGGTAAAGGATGACTAATCATATGCTAATTGCTTGTTGTCGCTTCTATGGCGGTATGAATTATTTTTAAAATATGCTTGTTAATTGGTAATACACATTCACCTAAAAGCCAATGAAAATTATAACATACAAGCAGGATATCATTTCATTGCATTATGCCATTGTTCTAGACACCAGAATACAGGATATAAAGAAATATACCTGTTAGCTATTTCTATAGGACTAATTATCTCTAAAATTTCAAATGTCAAAAAATGAACTTTTTATATATGGCGATTTTGATTTTTCGCATTTTAAATGCTAATTTGGTACTATAGAAAAGTGCTTGAAACATGATACCTTTCATTAAATTATCATAAGAAACGTAGACATCAACAGCGATTATCAATCCAGAAAGATATAACGTTCATGTACATGTGCTTAACTCTACTAAGCGTGCTATCCTATGATCAATTATCTATGCTATTCCGTTGCGATCCAGGGACACCAGTGCACAAACATACATTGGCGTCTACGACAAAAACAAAAACAGAAAGTACTTATGGATGAACGACACCTTACCTACATTGACTGACTGGTACCCTGGTCATCCCAGCATCCCAACGTATTACTACTCCTACAAGTGGTGTGCATACAGCAGTAGTTCTTCGTTTAGGTGGAAAAACACTCGTTGCACCAGTCTCTGGTTTTTCACATGTGAAACAAAAGCTGCAGGTAAATAATCGTTTTCAAATAAGTCATACACAATTGCAATATCTACACACATATGTTAGCAGCCAATACTGCACTAGACAACGTGGTTGTTTAACTCATAAAACAAGCTGATTGTGAACTTCATGTCGAATTTCTTCACTGACATGATACTGGCGGGCTAAAAACAAATTGATCAGTATGCTGATAGATGATGTGAGCGTGAAAACCATCATCATGGGTGTGGTAACCCTAAGCCTTCTTCCAGCTATTTCAACAAACAATTGCACAACTTACTTCTTAAGAGATTTACTCTATTTATAAGAGGTTGACCATACAAACAAGTTAGGATATACCCATGTCTCAACTCCCTAAAGATTCATTTCCTGTTTGAGTTTTATTGGTCGTTTAAATGATTTTTTGTGTGAATGAAATATAAAACAATAAATATAGCGATGATACAACTATAAATAAACACACATGTTATTTATATTCTACCAAATATAAAATCGAGTAGGTGGAGAAATCATGCTTCAAGTATGAGTGGAGCTGCTTATTTTCATTTCACATATATTTTCAATATCTGCGTTTTCACCTTGCGTGCATGAAAAAACAATACCAAACATACAAAGGGAATAGTACTTTTATATGGGGCATGGAATTACATGCAGGACTAATGAAATATATCCCCATTCCACTTACTTATTCGACGCACCCCTTCCTTCTTTCAGAAGATGTTGATAATGACTGTCGACTTAAGTGGCTGTATAGACATCAGCAAACAATCAGCCGAAACATAAAATACACCATTCAAAACATTCGCTTGACCAAGTGCCTACACGCATGCGTAAATATGCAGTCATTTGATTGTGTCGCAGCAGAATACAACGCCAACTCCGGTGACTGCCGACTTACAGATGATTCTAGACCAGAGACATTGCAGACAAACATCGCAACTAATGTTTATGAAAAGTATTGTGAAGGTAAGGCGCATTGTTTTTTAATTGATACTGGTAACTATTCCTTATCAAATTTCAATATGAATGAATGCATGTATGTATGCACGTTTGTATATATATATATATATATATATATATATATATATATATATATATATATATATATATATATATATATATATATATATATATATGTGTGTGTGTGTGTGTGTGTGTGTGTGTGTGTGTGTGTGTGTGCATTATGTATGTATGTGTGTGACTGTGTTTTGATGCCTGTATGTATGTATAAATGCATAGTAGGCGTATGTGTGTGTATGTGTGGATGTATGTATGCACACACTTAATCTATGTGTATGTATGAAAGTTTTGTGTATGTATGTTTGTTATATTATTACATGCACGGTTTTGCGCAAAAGCATACTTTTCATTTGAAAGGAAGCAAGCAATTTATTAAAATGAAAAAAAAATGGAGTCAAGTGCCAAACGCGGAAACTTGTTTGATTACTCTGCATGTAAGCTTTAATAATACAGATAGCAAGAAGTAAAATAACTCGGCGAACATTTAGGTTTCTATCTGAATTTTGACATCAAAAATGTCCAGCTTTAAAAAAAGTGCACAGTTCGGGGAGACATAAGGTTATGTGGGTTAAGGACAGCTTGAATACGAACAGAATTACATGTAATGCGTTAATTACTCGATTACACAGTTAAATGCCTTGATAAGAAAAGATACCTATTTGCCTTGTCTTTTGGAACGCCCAACTGTATGGATGATGCCTAGATGATCAGAGCAAGAGATCCACATTGCAGACTGTGTATGTGTTTGTCTTCATCAGGATTCACCATTCAACCATTCACCATTCAAAGTTCAACCATTATATGAGTGAATACATACTTTTACAATTCTTGAAGGGGTCTAGACATGTCCATGTCCACTAACTGCTCACTTATTAAGGCGACTCTCTCCTCTTCCTGCATTAACTGGCAATGCTGGGAGCATGAGAGAATATTTTCATTGAATACAGGTTATGCAGTGGTTCTACCCGTATAGTATACTCTGCCTCCCGCCCCCCCTCACCCACTTACGATTCGCTGATAACAATTTAGCCTCAATACGGTGGACGATGTAATAATAAAATAAAATTTCAATATTCCTTTCAGAGCCGTGCGAGGTCCCACTTGTGGATCCCAATCTTGTTACAGCCTCCTCCTACCATGGCAGCAATCGTAGACCTTCCAGGGCAGTTCTCACATCCACCACCAGC
Source organism: Maea johnstoni (assembly GCA_963942565.1). Taxonomy (NCBI): domain Eukaryota; kingdom Metazoa; phylum Annelida; class Polychaeta; order Spionida; family Magelonidae; genus Maea; species Maea johnstoni. The sequence continues at coordinate 3,247,999 of OZ012687.1, read as the reverse complement.
TGGCGCCCCAGTTCATCTGACACCTTGCCTTGGCTGCAAGTGAGTTAGAAGCATTAATTTGAACATACACAATTCTAACATTTTTAGTTGTTAACATTGGTATTTTTGTTGAACTTATCATTGTGGATTGATTGGCATCATTGCAATGCACAGTAGGCTATTAAAACAATTGTCCTTAATGTATTTTATAAAAAGAAATGATATATTTTGCCAATTGTATGTTTATCGAGCATTGTAATGCATCCACAGATGACTCTTTGGAGCAATTGACCCATAATGCTGATACCAAAACAGTACCCTCCATGCACTGAGCTTACAGCTCAGGATCATATTGCTTTGCAAATATATTTTGGATAATTTGCTTATTACCTAAAGAAAGGATTTCAATCAAAACAATACACCATTGACAAAATTGCTCAACCTTACATATCTCTTCGATGCCTTCGGTGTATATTGGCTCAATTGCGCTTATTGTCAAGACATTCATCATTAAAATAAGGAAGTAAAATTTCCGTGCTGTACGTCTTGCATATATAACAACAGCATATATAATATGTAGGGGATCCATGCACAAGAGTATTTTGGTACCATTTATCACTCGAAATCGCCATGTTTCCTCTAGGTTGCATTTTCTCAAGGGAGGAAACTGACAAGAATCTCTACATTGGGAAATGCGGGAACCTCCAACTACTATGTGAAAGCATTCCGGATAGCGTATACTATTGATGGCACATTTTGGAAACCATTCCTGAAAGATAACAACTATCAGGTAAGGTGAAAGTGTTGCCCTGCGATTGCAAATTTAAGACATGCAAACCACTAGATTAACCCCTATGTAGACAGAGCATCCTCCAGCATAGCAGAATTAATGTTGAGGTAGCAATTGAATTATTTTGCAACATTAAGATCATCTTTTATGCACCTGTACATTATGGTCCATAATGTATTCACAGTTTGGCTTGATTGGTGATGACTAGTTGACATCCACCTACAAAAATACCGATGAATTGAATGTTCATGTGATCAACATATTATACACGTACACATCTCTTTATATGAAACATATCTACGTAGTTAATACAGATGAAATTGGATATGACGGACCACTGTACGACGGAGTTTTGCATATGACAGACAATTTGCCTGGTCCCAGTCTGATGCATATCAAGTACTCGTCATATGTATACGACTGATTTTGCATATGACGGATCAATTTTCCTGGGCCTCTGTCATATCAAAGTTCACCTGAACAAGTGGTGATAATGATGATGATGATATCGATGATCTGATTATGATGCTTAGGAAGGAGATAACTGGTATGGAAATGATAATAGCTGCTACCTTTCATATCGAGGTATTTCTAGGATAACACAAGTTTATATTATATTAAGTAATCACATATTTAGAAAGAAACAGATAACGAATAATTGATTTACCTATAAAGGATTGTGATGTACACGTGTATAGCCTCACTCATGTGGTTTCAGGTGAGTGGTAATAGCCACAGCAAATTCATAACAAGCTTAAGGTTAATTCCTACAATCAATGCCACAGCAGTACGTGTATATCCATCAGAATACTCAGGCGTCATCGACCTACGGATTGAAATATATGGCTGCCCAATAACGTCAATTCCAGGTAAGCAAATATAGATTAGATTGCTAGCATCTCCCTGTGCTTTTGAGAATTCGTACATGTGTGGGTTGTAATGTTTGCAGCTTATTATCCATTAGATAACTTTGAAAGTAGATGGATGTAAATTTACATAAAGGCGTTTTTGTAATGATTGACGATTATCTTAAATTTTAAGAAATTATTTTCGTGTGTAAAGACTTTCGTAAATTGTGTTATATATTTAAATGCATATTTCAAATTACTTCTGATTCATTTTATGAACAATCGATATTGCCAGTCATGGTTGAAGGTGAATGAGCGCTTAAAATGACTGGGTCGGAATTTTGTAATAGTCAGATTTTCATTAACATATAGAATGCCTTGTAAGTATACATACGCGCAAGGGAGATGTCAAATACATGTATTCTATCTGATATTCAGATTTCCCTATCGTCTATGAACATCCAAATGCGCAAATTAGTCGACGACAATTATTGCTCAAATATAAAGAGAACGCAGGATTAAGTGTATTGCTTTCTATGATGTTTCAGATTCGACTCCTTCAGAGTGTTTCAATTCTCTGGGAGTGGAGAGTGGAGATATTCAGCACTACCAGCTGACCTCTAACGGCGTGGTATCCAATAACCACGTGCACTATAATGCCAGGCTAAACTCTGCCTATGGCTGGCAGCCACTTGGAAGTAGTAGTCCCTGGCTGCAGGTAGGGCGAATTTTTTCATTGGAATAAATTCATTGACCTTATTTTTATTGACACTTTTCTACCTTCTAGAGACTATACCATGACCAGCCAGCGAATGGTGGAGGAAAATAGGCTACTTGAAAACCAAAAGTCCAAACCTCACACCCAGGAACCTATAACCATGCATTCACTAAGCCCATATCACTCTTTCAACTCTCTTTGCTTACTTTTCATCAAGTATACTGGGTGGATTAGACCTATAAGTTATTTTGTACTTTACAGATAGTATGACTCGTTACATTCTACTACTCCTGATACTAGATCTAGTGAATGTAAGCAATTAAAATATCAAAGTTTCAAATTTCTAATCATCATTTTGATAGGTATAAGATGACTTATTAAACCATAACAGGCAGTTAAAAACTAATTTCCAATAAACCCAATTGCAGTTTTTATACTATTGCCATTTTACAGCATTTCATTTGTGAACATCAGGAGGAGGATTTGGGAGACGAGCAAGATTGGAATCGACATTAGGACTTCATTATGTGGTTCCTCGTGTTTTTTCAGGTGAATCTTCTGGTGAGCCACAAGGTGACAGCCTTGGTCACGCAGGGTTTAGGTAACAGCGCAATCTATACTCCTAAGTATGAACTCCTGTACGGTGATGATGGCTACATTTGGACAAACTATACAAACTCATCAGGACTAACACAAGTAAGGCTATATCTAAAACCTGACCTGTCAATTAAAATGAGGAGTTCAGAAGATAATTGATAATTAGTCCGTCATATTAGTCGGCAGGAATTTATTGGAGAGGCCCCTTAAGGACTGGCATATGGGCTATAGAGCCGGTGCTACCTGCTCTGTCGTCACATCACAATTTAGAGGTTAGCTGTTGCTTCTCTCATCTTAAACATTAATATAGGGAGGACCTCTACCATACAGTGCAGATAGTTGATTCCAGCACTAGTCCATCGGACGTATGCGAGTGCCTAGTTATACCATGACCCATGGATGAGATGTCAAAAATATAGGCCAAGCACATCAATGATATGCCTATCTTGCCAATCAAAAGCTTATATATTCAGTTATCAGGTCATCCATGCAACCGTCCCCACGAAACTGGATGGTCGTTTATTTTACCGGGGCTGCCCACGCATTTAGTGCAAGGATTGTGTTGGCACAGTTAGATATGTAGTCTGATTTCAGTTACAATAGAGCTCTCTGATCTTTACACCCACCATCTTTATTATCACATTAAGCTTTAAGCAACAAAAATACTATACGCTAAGAAACCATGTCTTGAATCATAATCACGACTTTGGTTTGTATATTCTTTGTTTTTTAAAAGAGTATCGATCATCGTTATATTTATTAAAGCTCATTTTTGGAAATATCCTGAATGTGATGATAGGTATGATCCAGAATAGTAGGTCGATTAAATCAAACTTTTATTCCTGGAATTCCTATGCCAAATATGTCTTAATCCACATGTCTCTTATTTACAGTCGTTCGTTGCAAACATTGATAAAAACACACCAATCATCCATTACCTAGACCCCCCAGTGACTGCCATCTTTCTGCGAGTCTACCCTTTAGGAGCACAGCCAATGGGCTTGCGTCTTGAGGTGTATGGGTGCCCAAAGCAGGGTAAGCTATGCATAACTAATACATTGTATCACGTGCTGAAATACATGCAGTTAGATTTCCTGATATGACTAAAATAGAAATGTACAGTTAAAATGCTTAACATCTGTACCCCTTCAGTAGTTATTATGTCATTTTATTCTTTTTCGTTTTTAAAGAACTATGACCAACGCATTTATAGTCGAATAGTGGTGAAATTGAGAATAGGTGCAATGGTTGTCAGGGAAACACAGACTGCGGCATATTGTAAAGCGCCCACGTATATTATGGAGATGCTTTAAAAGACGATATGTATTAGAAAATATCATGACAATACATCTCAAATTTGCATGTGTAAGTATAAACTTTTACAGAGTATATCTTTTCTATAGCTCAACGCGCAGAAAAGTGAAGATGTACAATACTCAGTACAACAGGAGATTGATATTAAGGTTGTGTGGGGAAACTGTACTCCTTTTTAGAAAGCTTAGTTAGTAATAGAAATTAGGGATTTTAGGAATCCCCATTTTTGAGTCATAATGTTTGGTCTTCCTTTTCAGGAAAGCTTTGTACCTCTCAATGTAATGAATATTCTTATCCATATCTCTATATAATTTTTGCATGCTTTTGTTTGATTTTCGTGGACAACAGTTGCATATGGTTAATGACAAATGTCTTCTAATTCGCCAAGGATTATCTTTATCGTAATTATCTTGTCATCTTCCTTGTCTTGTTCCACACTTTAGGGTCCTGCCCGCAGAGTGCATCCGTCCTCAACTCTAAGTTCAGCCTGTCTGGGGAGCACTCCAGCTGTACAAACGGCACCTGGCCAGTCGCTAGTCTCGGAAGTCTTCACCACGTCAGCAGCTTCAAGATCAATACATTGGCCACAAGCATCACTGGCAACTACGCCTTTCACCTACAGCATAGCTTGGACGAAAGTAACTGGAGCATATGGACATACAAACAAAGACAACAAGTAGGCATTTAACCAAAATGAGGAGTGCTACAACGTTTCTTAAATTATCTATGGAAATATTTCTATAGTCTCAAACAAAACCAAATCTCACGAGAAGAATCATCAACTAACATTATCATTCAAGCTTATCTTTAGACACTCATTTTAACCTACAATATATATATTAAAACGATCAACTATTTCTTGAGTACTAAAACTCAAAACACCAAACGTTTGGAGACGCCTGAATAGATTTGAACTGAAGCCATGGAAAATATGCATTTTCTAATTCAAATAGTGATTATTTACAGGTTACGGATAATAAAGATTGGCCATATTATCAAGAGTGAATGAAAGAAGGACACAATTGCCTGATACTGCAGATTCTTATGCATTATTATATTATTGAATACGTGTCTACATAACATATCCATCTTCATTTACATACATTTTTCTCACTATAAGGAAACAAAGTAATAATGATGATAACAGCATGGGAAATGTTTGTAATTTTTTCCAGACCGTTTCATTTAAGGCCAAATATATCATAAGTACATAAGGCTGTTGAATGTTTATTCACCTTCCATTTTAGCTGTATACTGTGTCGGCGGCTGGCACTAAGTTTGATTTCCCGGTATATCTACGTACACAGTTCCTTAGAGTGGCTTTGGTAAATGCCACACATAATGGTACCACTGTTTCAGTTTGTATGGATATCACTTTTTATGGATGTGCAGCTGCTGGTAAGAATAGAAAACTAGATATATCTAATCATTCACGCACTTACTTAAAGTAGTGGATTGGTACTCTCTACACAAGCACACTGTAAATAAAACACGTTCCTGTAGTCAACACATTTTGACAGAGAGGCTTTTAGCAAATGTTAAATTCGTGTGCAAGCCTTATCGATTCACCCTTAATGCATTATGGTGAATGTTCAATTACCTTGTATTTTTCAAGCCTAAGTGATTCATTCTGTAACACATATAGTGTAGCTCGGCTGAAAATTATTTAACATGTAAAGGTGTCATTTGTAAAATAACACTGTACAATCCGAGTTGAAATATTTAAAATGGTTTAATGGGATACTCTGCAACTGCGTGTATTTGTATTTCAGGATGCCCTCCTGGCTACACAATGCACGGTCTCTCCTGCTATCACTATATGGCCATCAAGTACGACAGGCCTGGGGCCTCTACTGTCTGCGCAGCCAGCTGGGCTAAAACGGGCGATCTACCTATAGCAGACTCGCCAGCAGAATACGATATGATAAGAAACCTCAAGGAAGATAGGTGAGTGCAATATATATATATATATATATATATATATATATATATATATATATATATATATATATATATATATATATATATATATATATATATATATATATATATATATATATATATATATATATATATATATATATATATATATATATATATATATATATATATATATATATACATACATACATATATACATACTTACATACATACATACATACATACATACATACATACATACATATATATATATATATATATATATATATATATATATATATATATATATATATATATATATATATATATATATATATATATATATATATTATACCTCACGTGAGGATACTCTCATCCCATTGGATGAGAGCCATGTGTCAAAGCTGTTAGCAACCTGTGCATCTGCAGGTTCCTTGACAGCGGTCACTATTCGACGTATTAGCACCCGCTGTCAAGGAGACGACGTATTAGCACCCGTTGTCAAGGTGCCGTTTCATGATTCCCTATATTGTTGAGGACGTCATTCTTTCAAGATCCCCATGCGTGGCAAAAGAATGAGCAGAATGCCGGCGTCAACAATACAATTATCTTATTGTTGAGAACAACATGTGCGAGTGTCTCAATTTAGGGAAAAAGTAAAATCTCAACCCAGTTGAGATGATAGGTTGCTCAGTATAATAAACAAATATGACATCCCAGCATAGTCAGCACGGTAAACCTGCTGCTCCGAAATTTCACTGCCTAAGCGGGTTTTGTAAGTCTCAACTTGTCATGGATTTTGGGTGCCGGTGGGGGGGGGGGGGGGTGTTCGGTATAATAAAACAAATATGACATCTCTGTGGGGTTGCCAACATGATAGTCTACCCCTCGTGAGCATTGTCACCCTCGGGCTACGCGCTCGGGTGACAATGCTCACTCGGGGTAGACAATCATGTTGGCAACCCCACAGAGATGTCATATTTGTATAATAGTATGATATCATGTTCTACTAGAAGTCTGATTTTGTTCCAATTGTATTGTATTGCATCTTTATTGACTCCGCCTATATGCGTAAAATGATACAAACATATTATGAACAACATATAGAATAAACAAACAAACAGAAATAAGTAAAGAACAAAAAATGAAAAATACCCTCTGCACGCAGGCGGGAAGATGGCCTGACTTGTTTTGTACTTAAATGTCTTTGTTTTATCAAAGGTATAAAGTATGGAATGTTGTATAAGCTATTTACAAAGTACCTGGCATTACACCGTTACCATGACACATTTTACCACATACCTTGTAACCCTGCTGCTATATCCTGATGTAAAAATAAGAATGGTTTACGGAAATGTTACATGTCACTTCAACGTCTTGAAATTTGACAAGAATGAGATGCATTTTAATCAACGTTTTCTGTTTGTGGATTTTTAGTGATGTGCGCATGGGGTACTACCGAAGATCAGGTTCCTGGAGATGGAGTGATAATGAAATACGAAATTCATGGCGAAATCCCACGACAAGATATCCCAGGTACTGTGGGAAATTCAATGACTTTTATCTGGAATGGCAGGAAATTGATTGTACAACTCCATTGGAGACACTGTGTGAAGTGAAGGCGTCGGGTAAGTTGGACCATCAGATCATGAAGAATGATCTTAAGTATTACCATGCTCATAGACTACTTAGCTACTTATGTTTCTTGTAACTGCAATTCATTTCTCTGCAATATCTCAATAATACGGAGTGAATCCCAAATAATAGTGAGAATGCATTTTACCAAATTATCATCTCTCTCTCTCTCTCTCTCTCTCTCTCTCTCTCTCTCTCTCTCTCTCTCTCTCTCTCTCTCTCTCTCTCTCTCTCTCTCTCTCTATATATATATATATATATATATATATATATATATATATATATATATATATATATATATATATAAATATATATATATATATATATATATATATATATATATATATATATATATATATATATATATATATATATATATATATATATATATATATATACATATATGCAATGTGTGTGTTTTAGTAAAGTCGACTGCACGTCCGGAGCAGTGGGCCATGATGAGGCAGCACAGTCTGAGTGACGTCCCAGCAAGGACCTTGGTACTCCCTATCACACAGTGTTTATCGCGATGCCAAACCGTGGTGGCCTTCCAGTGTCTCTCGGTGTCTCATAATCCCTCAACTCTTGAATGCCGGCTGCACACAAAAGCAAAGAAAAACGCTGCTGTGATTTCAAATAATGACATGGAATACTGGGAGAGGATACCTGGAGGTGAGTCATTTTTTACCTTTTAATGGAAAGGCTACATTCTTCTAAAACACAAGGATGAAAAGAATCTTGAAAAACATCTAAACCCTGTCATTTTGGTATTTATAAGGTAGCACTTGCTGAGTACTCTCGAACTCAGTCATTTTTCAGCTTTTTATTCATTTGATATTGGCAAAATTAGCCACCAGCAGCATAAGAGTTAATTATGTTTTCCTATCAATAAAGCTTTTAGCATAGTAATATTTATTGCTTGCATTTTGTACGTCTTTGTTTTATTTGAAAGGAAACTTATTTATTTGCAAGACCTAATGACTGGACGCTTTAGCATTAACTTTCTGGCTTTCTCACAACATAGCGTGAGTTTAAAAAGGGCTCAGGCATGTGAGAAAGTTGGCAGCGAATTGCATTTTGGTGCAGGTTTTCACCTGGTAGTTTAGTTTTTCCACAATTTTCAAAAGGTCTTTAAGTGATGATAATTGAACTTCAAATAGCTGCCAAAGTAATTGAAAATAACATTGAAAATATGTTTTGCATCCCCTTAACTTAAGACATTAGAAAACATCTACGGAGCATGTATATTAGGGGAGAGGTAGCTCATTATTGATAACTCGATATGCATGATCCATGCATTCCAATATGCATCTCTATTCCAGATTTGTGTTACACTGCTCTTGTTGAACACATGTCTACGAGCAACATCAGAGGCAGCACACAAAAGAATCATAGGACTGTCAACCAAATCCGTCTGAATACTCTCCAAACCTCCTCCGGTGACGGATTCTTCCAGTGGGAAAAGAGTGATGCGGATAAATGGATACAGGTAATTACAATGCCGCCATTTCTATTACTGCACTAAATGCTAGGGCAGCCTGGGCATAATGTAGGACCAAGCAGCTGCATGGATGCATGGATGACCTCACAACTGAAAGTAGATTTGAATCGCAGGCTACATGGGGCATTGATGTGCTTGACTTATTTCTTTAACACGTTGTCCATGACATGTTTGACAAGTCACTCCTGTCAATTGTAAAATAATCGACAGACACTCCATAAGAGTATTGTACAGTATGTATATCCCCTTGCCTAAACCGATTAACTAAACGCCCAAATTTAAGCATCTTATATTGCTGACCAATTAGAAGTTTTTGATACTGTAGAATGCAATGAGTATTTTCATTTTATATTTCAAATACATTTTCGTTAACAGTTCATATTCCTGGAGGTCACAACGATCAACCGTATCATCACACAGGGGAGTGGGAAGCCAAGCAAGGGCTGGGTGGAGACCTTCAAAGTCGCTGTCAATAAGGCAGTCACGCTGGATGATTACAGGAATATACTGGATGCTTCCAACCAAGCAAAGGTAATACATGTAACAATCGAGAGTACATAGTTTGCTGTTTCAAGATATTGCTTGTTGATAAACCAAAGTTTGCTTCAACGAGGCGTAGTATTAGCATAATGTATATTAACTCCAGTTGTATTTAGTTGTATTGATAATACAACCTACGACAAACATTTCTATTCAATATGGTGTTAATAGGTCATGGAAATGGCTTTTTTGTCTAATGACTGCGAAGAGGAAGTTCTTGGCATATTTCATAAATTTCTGATATCATCAAATGAGCAGACATGGCACTCACACATATGTAGCTATCAATAGTGTACCCAGCTCTGCTGTGATTATTGATGCTGAATGACATGTTCAACTGTGTTGGGTATTGTTATGCCATTATTGCATAGGCTATGTCAGTCTTCTTGTATTTCAACAGCGGGCCCAGCAAAGGCCTTTCCTTGCATAACGTCTGGGTTCTGCCCCCAGTTTTGATGTTTCATAGTATGTTTCTGACTTCACCTCACTTTTAAAAAGGATGTAAATAATAAACTCTGATTTTTACAGGTGTTTGAGGGCAATTCTGATTATGACTCATATCAGATAAATATCCTAGAAGATTCTCCGATGGCAAAGTCTCTCCGCCTTTACCCTGTTGATTACCATAAAGATCCGGCTTTACGAATGGAGATATATGGTTGCAGTGAAGCAGGTAATATATGTAATAGATTGTCTATAATTTATAAAGATGATTGGTGCCATGAGTTCCGTTGAGGTTTAGCAGTGCTTTATATACGACAGGAAGATTTGTTTTAGATCCTAAACTCAAGCAAATTGTATGCATTCCAGAAAATCTGCATTATTTGATAGTGCCATTATAGGATGACAATTACATGGATATGCCTATGTGGGTGGTACAGACGTGGGTTTTGATGGCCAAATCATTCTGGGGCCAACTACTCACACAGATTATTCCAGTATTTTCTCGGATAACAATCTACAAAAGCAAATATTGTCTTGACGTGTGGAAAAATTATACATGAGAGAGCAGCAGGGCTTAACACATTAAAAGCATGCTCTAACAATTCCCAGAGTAACTGGAAAATAATGTATTCCCTACGAATCTAATCCTTGACAATCCTATATTCCCTTACTTAAAAATGCAGTCGTGTCGTTGAGGTTGGGAGGGATTAAGGAATGAGGCTTGATAGCTTCACATTCAAATATGGTGAAACTGGAAATGAATATGTAACAGTAATCTCAAAAATTGTTATACTTCTAATGAAATTTAAATTTGCAAAGAGTTAATGACTATCAACTGAAATATAATTTCCATCTATACCATTATACCATATATATATATATATATATATATATATATATATATATATATATATATATATATATATATATATATATATATGTATGTATATATATATATATATGTATATTCATTTGTTCTTACTACCAATCGTTTATCAGTTCATGACTGCTTCGACAATTATGGTAACAGCCTAGATCTCCAAGTCACCGGTTTGTCAAAACTCAAACGTGCGCCTTGCATGGGGCCTTGGACAGTGTTACTTCATAGGCAGAACACCACAGACTTCCAGCGTACATATGCAGACTACAGGGAAGGGTTTGGCACCATCACGGGAGACTACTGGATAGGCCTGCATACAATCTATTACCTAAGCAGGACCAGATACTACACGCTGCGTGTGGATATATGGGACAGTGATAATGCTTTTAGGTAAAAATAAACGATGCGTTTCGTATAGGGTATAGGGTATTTATGTTTTTCAAACTGAGTTCTTACCTACCCTAATACTTTTAAATGTGTGATTTGAAATAACATAGTTTATCTTAAAATGATCTATATGTGCTGTTCGGATTTTAATACTTACCCATATCTTTCTGTCTGCAATTTACTAGATTTGAAAGTCGAAATGGAAACTGGTATGATGTTTTCGTTAATCTATTACAATCATTTATCACGAATGTTATATTCACGACATGGCCAACTCATATCTTATAATAGCATGGCATGCTTATCTAATAACTTTATTATGTAATAGGCTTCCTAGTATTACTCTTGGAAATGTATGTTTTGCAAGAAAGGAATTCAATACAAATCGATTGTGTGCCATTATGTATCTATCACCTGTGGTTATCTTACAGATATGCTGAGTTTCAGGGATTTGAGATAGGATCACCTACCACCAGGTACCCTTTGTCTATTCGCAAGATGACCGATGGTTCCACTTCTGATGGTGGACTTGTCAACGTAACCCTAGGACCATTTGCTACGTATGACAAAGATTCTGTTAATAACTGTGCGCAGAGGTGAGAATGATATAGAACAGGAGGTATGCTCACTGAATGAAAGAACACTCTTTCCTCATTGAGCATCAACACTTTCATGCTCTGCATATACTGGCGGTCATTTGGCCAAAACATGGTCACCGACAAATAATCATTTGGCCAATTGAATATAAGACCCCCCTGCATGATGAAAGAAACAAAACCTTTCAAATGATAAGCATTTTAAAAGTGGCATGCAGTGTATGAAATGGTATTTTAAACCTATGATATATAAATATATATATATATATATATATATATATTATATATATATATATATATATATATATATATATATATATATATATATATATATATAATTTATATATATATATATATATATATTATATATATATTATATATATATATATATATATATATATATATATATATGTATATATATATATATATGTATATATATATATATATATATATATATATATATATATATATATATATATATATATATATATATATATATATATATATATATATAGTTATATATAGTTATATATAGTTATATATATTATATATATATATATATATATATATATATATATATATATTATATATATATATATATATATATATATATATATATATATATATATATATATACTTTGTACACTTTTTGTAATCTCCCAAACATGGTTGCATTGAATACGCAAAACATGTATGCATACTTTTTTAATCTAGTTCGTCTGGTGGATGGTGGTATGGAGGATCAAATTGCATCGGCACAAAATTAACTGGATTGATGGGCTCAGGAATAAAAATCAAGGGAAGTTACTGGGACCTTCCTGGGGACATGGATATCAATTATTCCAATTCCTTGACCAGAGTCACCATGCGAATGATGCCAGACCAAAGTGCTGCACGAAGTAAGACATTTACATGTCCTCTCATTGTAGCAAGCTTATTTATGTGTACCTGGAATTACATTCAGAAAGCAAAATACCTAGGCCATTGGAAAATAGGTACTATAGCAGTATATTAGTTTTCAGTGTTGTATTATGTTAAAATGAAATACGATTTACTCTAAACTAATAGTATAGATTTGTACATTAAGTATGATTTTTAAAATGTGAATGTAGACAGCAATTACAGCGAGGGTATATTTCCATGCGTCACCTTTCGTTTATAGAGAAAGCTTCACATATAAAACCATCTGATAAATGGATTGTATTGATAAACGAAGCTTTTCATCAAGGTACATACATAAATATGAAACACATTAAACATAGTTTACTGTAATAGTTTCAAGTAGTGTATTTATATCCTTTGTACTCCTACTGATTTGATTTGGTGGGAAAAGCATTTTATAGACTGTGTAATTTTAGCATAACTCGCTCAGACTTGGTCGTGTTTAGTTACCTTCACGACTGATAGATTGGAACAGTAATATCCGGATATCAATGGATTGCAAACTGGTGTAATGGAGTCTATTGATATCCAGAAGAGTATTAGACAATAGGACAAAATCATTTTATTACAACCTCAACCTGAACAGGTAATGAATAAGCTTTACTGAAACTGAGCGCATGCTACAAATGGTAGATAGAATACCGTTTAGCATGTCTCGATTTAGCCACAATATGGCATAAATGTGACAAAAAACGAAATTTAAAAAAAAACGCATGTGCTTGTAAATCATGAAATATCCAGAAATGGTTCTTATCCTGTTCTGTTCTATTACAGACAGCATAGCAGCAAGGAAACGGACATATCAAATATCCAGCCTAGCACCTACAACACTTTCCGCTAAGGCTGTTGATGGAGAGAAATCAAGTACATCTGGCGCATGCGCTCAAACAGCTAGCGCTAATTCCCCGTGGTTCGTTGTCGATCTTGATGACAAGTATGTGGTGACTAAGGTGGTGATCACCAAGAATACGAGTAAGTAAAACTTTATAAAATTATATCATATGTTCAGTTTTATTCATGTTTTATAAGTCAATGATTTTGATTTGATTTGATTTTATTCGGTCTAGTACAATGTGTATTACATAGCATTTGGCATACAAAAAATATCATATATAAAGGTGACTAGTTGGAGTGTCATTAACTGCTATGCAATAGAAACCTAACCAGACACAGAATATATACACTAAAAGTTAGAAACTTATTTCCATAGTGGTCCCAGTCTGCCCAGAGTCCAATGGCATCACATGTAATGCACCAGTCAATTGAATCCCTGGGAGGGGGGGGGCGGGACTTGGCCGGGAAACACGATGCTTCTGCTAAATACTGCTTAAAATAGCTGCCCGGTGTACCGGGATTACTGTGACTTATTGTTGCTGTCCCGAGGCGGTGCATGATAGGCGGGGATTTGAATAGTGACGTCATACTTTGCTGCCACGATTCCAGTAGGCCTATCAGCCGGGCGCACCCGGCCTCTGCTAGGTCCACTGTGTTGACCAACTACGGACTATGGTGCGCAGTCTACCTAACGCGCGATCGTTTCTTTGATATGGTCATACTATTACACCTATAGCGTAAGGTATGACCAATGCCACAACATTTCAAAGATACGATCGCGCTAAACGTTCCTTCTTCGGTGCGAAGAAGACGATTTTGCTGTGTCACACGTGGGAGCAGGACGGCATGGTAAATATGATAATAATAATAATAATTGAAAAAAGATATAGCGCCCTATCTACCTGTAATGTGTTCATAAGCGCTTTAAAGAATAGTCAGTGGACACTATCAGCAGCCTTGATGTCAGGTAGCTCATGAGATGGATCATATTTAATTATTTACATAAGATGATCCTATTCCCAATGATATGGTGAATGGGATTAATAAAAAAATGAAAAATAAGATAAAATAGAATTGAAATATTTCCCCCCAAAAAAGAAAAAAAAACTTTGAAAAAATAGAATTGATCACTTAATTCAGGTTGGTTGTTTTGGTATGGGTTACACATATATAGTAACAGTGTGAAGGGACCCTGGGCTGTGTGACAATTCTAGTGCACTGGGGGCTTATTATTTGAGTTACATAAAGAGCAAAATTACTCATTAAAGAAAAAAAAAACATTTCTTAAATAAAAATTGATTATTTGATTGTATGAATAGAACCTGGGCTGTTTGACAGTTTGAGTGCACTGGGGGCTTATTGTTTGAGTTACCTGAACTGGTGAAATGTGTTAGAAGAAAATAAAGAGAAAAATGACTTAGTACAGAAAGATTTACCACAAAAAAAATAAAAAAAACTTTTCTTAAATAAAAATTGATTATTTGGGCCTAGTTAGTATTGGCTCCCAGAAATTCATTTGGGCTCCCTTTGAAAAAATCCAGGGAGCCCATAGGGCTCCCTGAAAATTCCCAGGTCTCCCTAGAAAAAACCCAGGGAGCCCTGTAATTTCAAGCCCTGGGTAAGTTGTAAAACCTGGGTTGGGATCGGATGCTGGACTCTCAATCACTGAGCTGCCTGATGAAATTTCAGCTGGACTGATGAAATGTATTGCACTGAAATAAAATTGAAAATGATAATACTGATGAACCATCATATGAAATATGAGCCTATAAGACCACTTGGCCACATGTACTTTGAGTTTAAATTTGATTTCAATGTTTAATTGATCTCTGATTGTATAGAGCTCTACATGATTCATCTAGGGGTAGTTTTCATCTGATCATAATTTGGGATGCAAATGAGGGGAAAACTTTTCTGCGCCGTATATGGACCTCATGGCACCATTTATTAAAGAGTCCTGTCCAAAATCCATGGCGACAGACAGATGTAAAATGCACTGTAACCTATTGTTGAATATATTGAATTTAGGTCTGATTTTTTCATTCTGCCACCAACCATTTTCTTATGCCAACACCCACTGTTTTCCCAACAGGGGCCCCGAAAAATGTTTGCTCAGGGTAACCCTACCCTACTAATGGCTACTTAGTTTTTCTCCCCTACCCTAATGGGGTTTCTTCCAATCCTTAAGTCCAGGTCAGGAAAAAATAGGGAAAGACATCCCAATCATGGACATAAACACATGAATAGTTGTATACGACGTTGAATAATAGCTGAAGTAAGTGAGCTGTACATCCTTCAAAAGACAAGTCAAACAAATGTTCCTGGTAAGCAAATCTCAACCCTATAGTTTTCAGTGTGAAAAAACAAACAAAAAAACACTACCTACCCTGCCTATTTTTCGGCAAGCATTTTTCTTCTTGGTCGAGCAAACATTTTTTTTTGCTTGACCAAAAAGAAAAAAAAGGATTTATTGGTTCTGGTGGGTATAACTTTTTTCAGGGTATGATTTTTTAAACCTCTCCAAACAGTGCCTCCACAGAACAGTGGGCATCATTTGATCACTTTTTTCGAAGGTCATCTTTTTTTCAAAATTCACCACTATGGGTTGATGTGAATTATTTTTCTGCACAATATCTCAAGAACCACTTCTTGAAACATTTTCCTATTTAGTGGTTGCTTCTTCGGAAGTTTCTTGGGATGCTCACACTGGAAACACACCCCAGGCTTTGACCATGGCTTGAAGTTGCCCAGATGTGCCTCTCTGTGGTAACCTTGGGGAAGTAGAATATCAAATTCCCTAGGAAGGTTGACTTGAAGATGGGAAAGTTGAAACAGACTACTCAATCATTCACTTAAGGAGTTCAAAAAAAGCAGCCATCTGTTAAACTCATTCTATGACCCTATGCCCAACACTTGTTTATACTTTTTCTACAATCACTTCATTGTAGATAAACATTTCCAGTGTACTGCAGTGCAATACACAGAGTGTTGATATACTTTAAAAACTGAATTGTAATTCAGAGACTTTCCATTGACAATGGTATCACAATGGACGTCAGATGTTTAATAAAAGTAATGTGAAGGGTGTCTTCTCCAAGTCTAAAATTTTATTTTTATAACTGCTGAAGGTTTTGTTATTTGTGATGTAACTGCTAAGATGTTTGTGGTTTATTTTCACAAAATAAAAAGTTGAAATCTTAGGAACTTGTGTATTCTTGTTGAGCATGCCCCAGGGGTGGGGCATACTGCCACAGAATTGGTCCCTGCCAGTGGGGATGAGTGCTATTTATTGATTTTTTCCTGAGCAGTATCCCCGCATGTCCCGCCCCCCCCCCCCCCCCCCCCCCTCCCAGGGATTCAATTGACTGGTGCATAATGATCAACCTCACTGCTCAAGATTGACATAACAACAATATATCATATAGTATAATACAAACATTCAGACTAGAATTGATGAATTTCTTTTTTTTTTATGAATCAGAGAGGATTGACATGAAATGTTTTTTGCATCTCACTTTAAAAAGAGATTTACTGAACGTAGTCTGGATCTCATCTGGCAAAGAGTTCCAGATTTTGGCACCTATGTAGTGGAAGGACTTCATACCATATGAACCAGCCTTTGGTAAAATCAAAGCATTAAAACTGTGTCTGGTGTAATAGTGGTGTGATTCATTTACTCTTTCAAAAACCTGAAGATACTCTGGGGCCTGTTCATCGATGCAGTTAAATACATGGCTTGCGGCCAGATATTTTATTCTGTTTTCAATGCTCATCCACTTAACCTCATTGAATGGTACCCAATATGCTAGTGCAGTTATCCATATGCATAACAATCATACCAAGACATCGAGTAAACTTAAGCTTATGATACCTTTGCATGTTTGCTTGAGAGATTGGTCAGATAGGGAAGAATATCTAATTATGCACTGTATATATGTATAACGTTAACTATCATAAAGCTTCTTTCACCATAATCATATTTAGCATTTCCTAGACAACCAATCATTCGTTAGCTGCCTACTCATACTCTGTGAAGAGAAAACTACTATTTAAGCCACAATTCTGCAAATCATGTTTGAAAAGATTTTGGTTTTCACTTTTTAAATCCCCTTAGGCTACTCAATACAGATAAGCGAGATCATACTACAAATTACCTTTGCATATGGCCTCTATTGATAGTTGTGTATGGGCAATTGTAAATCATAAAGTTTTTTTCTGTACTAACAGTTCCTGAAAAAAGCCAACATCTGTATAAACCTTTTGCTATATGTTTGTAGATTTGGGACTTCCAATCATCAATGTTGATCTGGGTGAAACATTCGCAGAGGCTAACTCTACCATGTCGAATCCGTGGCCATGCAAAAACAATGTCAACGTTGATATAAACCCGGAGGTGATTTGCAATGGCAGTGTAAAGGCGGCTCGCTTTGTCCGCATCACTATTCCCCAGAACAATGTCAAACTCACCCTGTGTGAAGTGGAGGTCTATGGGAGAAGAGGTGAGATAACCTTTTATCATCTGATCCACTCTGAATCTCGCTGCTGGTCTATTTGATTGGTGTTATCGACTGTAATGAGATCCTAACAATGCCTTTCGCAACATTCATTATTAGGAGCCCAATACTAATCATGTATTGGGATCCTAACATTGCTTATTACAACGTTCATTGTTAGGAGCCCAATTAATATTTCCCGTTAAGTCATGACAACCATATTATCCGCTGGTAGAGGTTGCTTTACCTTACAACAAAATGGCCGCTAATGCCAGGCACACCGCTACTAGGAATTGTTTTCTGTGTTTAAAACACTATTTGTGCATGGTAGTCTGCCAAACTTATATCTTCTTGACCCTCAACAACCAAATCGCCTTTTAATAGCTCAATCTAATATTCTGATGAGGGAACGAATATTTACTGAGGACAAAGTGGTACTCTGTTCTTAATGCAAATAAGATTCATCGGTGATATGAAGCTATAGATACAGAGATTCATAACTCATTGTGTATTCTCTAATGTGAAAAGACCGGTACTGATGGTCAAGTGTTCTATGGAATTACCTTTGAGGGCTAGCTGTCTCTTACGAAAAAACGAGTAAAATGATATAAAGACAAAGATTAGGTTTTAAAAGTAAAGTCCTTATTCAGAGAGATATCGCATGAAAGTTCTGTCCAAGAACAAACTGCATGTTTACATTATGATAGTGCAGGATGGAAAGGGAATAGCACTCAAAGAGATATCAAACGTTTTTATCAATATGGGTTATACCATTTTGCTATAGTTATCTTTCATAATATCAACTGCTTTTCTCTTCTTCGTTGTATTTTTCACCCATGAGCAGATCGTGTATTGGGAGAGGACTGTGACATGAACGCCATGTGCATTGACCAGTTCGCCGAGTGTTTCCACAACAGCACCGTGGGCCGCCTGGTGTGCCAGTGTCGCAAGGGCTACGAGCAAGTCAACAGGACGTGCCTCTCAAGTAAGACCTCTTACACAACATATAGTCAATTCCTGCACCGGTCGACCGGACGTCTGACGGTGCCTGGTTATACGAACACCCACTGGTAACATGTCAAAAGATAAGCCAAGCACGCTTGTGAATCAAAGCTACGCTTAGTTGTGAGGTCATCCATGCATCCATTCCCAGGAAACTTGGCGTGGAGCATGCAGTCGAGCGTACAGTCGTGCATTCTGTATGGGCTGCCCACCCGCTTAGTGCAGGAATTGAATATCGGCACTGTAAATCTTCAAATCGAAAAAGAAACCATTGGGCTAACCATTTACACTGATTTGTATTTTGAAACATTAAAATAGCGTACCATCAGATCACACGTTCTTGTTTTTAGGAAAGCATGAGAAAGAGCTTGCTATCTAATATGTGAGAGTCCATGTATGCTGTTTCGCCAATTTCGAATATTTCTACACTTAGAGACGAAATTTGTTAAATTTGTATCACAAAAAAAGGATACTTGCAAACATAAAGATTCGTGATTGATTTATACTTCTGTGAATATATTCATCATTACTTGACAGAGAGGCATAGCAGTCTGCATTCATTATTACAATTGGGGGACTTAGGATAAGGAAACTTGATAAAAACTAATTTCTTTCTGATTAGAATTCGTGCTTCCAGTCGCAGGATCTGGATCAGATCTCCGAAAGTCGTAACATTTTTAAATAATTTCAAAACGTGTTGCAAGCTTTGTCATTATTGTGATCTCCGTCCTTTAGCTAACAGTTTGACAATACTAATTATTTACTGAATGCCGCATCTAGTCCAATAAAACATCAACGACAGTAATCGAACGAAGCCAACGTGAATGGGCACTCAGATCGAAACTGAAATTATAAATTTCTATGATTATTCTCAATTATAGCTGCTAGTTGCGTGCGCTATAAAAGGTATACATTCTAACAGATTGTGTTAAGTCTATTGCAAGCCTACTGCTCTGCATTGGTGGATTTGCTGTTGTCATCTAATTCATGTCTGTAATCTCCTTTCCTCAGTCGTAGACATGGTCATACCTAAAGTGTCCTCGTGGCATCAGATTGTACGGATGGATAACTCACCCGTTCCTTTCAATATCACACTGAAACTCAATGGTGGCAAGGCATTCGCAAATCTATCGCAGTCGACTCACCGGTATAACTTCCAAGTAGGCACAGTATACAGTGATGTCGACCTCAATGTGACACAGAACAATACATTTGGACTGGCAATTGCTGTAGCACACATCAGTATGGATGACAGACAGGTAAGGGCAGGAATGTATCTACGTCATAACGATGCTCTTTCATATCTTGAGACATTATAACTAAATTCGAATGGAAAAGGAAATGGAATGGAAATGCAAAGACACTCTCAGCGTCACTACATGAAATACTACATTTCTCTCTCTCTCTCTCTCTCTCTCTCTCTCTCTCTCTCTCTCTCTCTCTCTCTCTCTCTCTCTCTCTCTCTCTCTCTCTCTCTCTCTCTCTCTCTCTCCATCCATTCATCTCTCTATCTTTTCTGTATCACATTTGAAAACATAACGCAAAGGATTCCTCATCCATGGTGTGTACGTGTGTCATTTCCCAGCTTGGTGTAGAGGAAGGGCATGAAATAGATATGACTGCATTGATCTCACAGCTTCTCCTTTCTGTCTATCTTTCTCGTATCACATTTGAAATATAATGCCATCATCCATGACGTGTACCTATATCATTTTTCAGCTTGGTTTAGAGGTGGGACAAGAGAAAGTGGTGACTGCACTGGTCTCACAGATTCTCCCTGCTGACCTGTGTCCTTACACAAGATATATCTGCGCTACAACATGGCCTGGCAACATGCCACGATACGTTGAAAGATCTCCACATAATAATTGGGGATGTATGGACATTAGACACATTCTTGTCTGTCAGCCAGGTAAGAACAGCTATTAAATGTCTAGCATGTATTACACATGTATGCTTTCGATTGGATGTATGAATTTTCATTGAGCATAGTAGTATATAAATCAATAATACTACAATATAGTGATACGTATAATACAAATAGCAAATGATACGGAGGATACAGGGGGAATTAAATCAAACAGGAATAAATGATTTTATGTTGTCTCTCCTTATTTGTGAATAAGATGAGAGCTATTAGTTTTTTTTATTATATTTTCTTACAGGTGTTCCTTTCCTTCCCCATTGACAGTAGACTAGGCATGCTTTTTGCTGGAAAAGTGACAAAAGGACTTGGTCAGTCCCGTATAAATGGTGTTAATTCATTATTATGTTATGACAATTGTAGGTATTGACCTTGAACCCGTGACTCACAGTATTCATAACATGACGATCATTCGGACATCTCCTGGGAACTACTCCCTGGCACTGCGCATGCGCTACATCAACGGTTCCTACCCAATCTTCAAACTCAACCACAAACACTATAACTTCGAGTATGACGCATTTCTCTCTGACTACAAAGGACAGTCAGTGCTGTATCAGGACACAAACCAGCGCATGGTGATCAGTGCAGAGGAGAGGCAGCAGGGGATAGTCATGTTTGGGAATGCTACGGTGAATGCAACACTACAGTTGGCTATCAGTATGGAGCAGTGCTTAAGGTTGCAGTACCTTGGAGTTAACTTAACGGAAGGCATAAACAGCAGCTATTCTGACTATGATAAAGCAAATAACGTTTATTACATCAACGTGGCAGCAATGAAGAAATGTTTTCCAGGTAAGGATGCCCATACCGTTATGCTTTGAATTATACAAGGTGGGCATTTAATTTCTGCACTAAATGTGATGACCATCCAGGAATTATAAGCAACTTTGCCCCATTATTCCTTATATAGCACTGGGTTCACAGAAGGTATGGTACATACAGCAAAAATGTAAACAAGTAAATCAGTATTTTTTGTAAATATCAAATGAAACAAAGTGCGTTAAGATAATGGAATTCTAAAATGTTTATATAAGAGTAGCTTCCGTACGCAATTCCAATTAGGAGAAACATCAGTCACTCATAGGTCATAAGGTCGTATTAGTATTAGAGCAACATGCATGTATACAACATGAATACTGTAAATCACTTAAGTATAGGGGGAACTATAGACTATTCTAAACAGATTGAAATGTCATCGCACAAAACAGGCAAGTAGCAAACATTTCATCATGTTTTTCAGCTGCTGATGTGAATATTGCAAGGTACACACCTCACCCAGTGGAGTATGTCCGTGGATATAAACATACATTCAATTTCACTGCTCACCTCGAGGCCCTGCCTGGATACATAGAACTAGTATCGGTGAAGAACCCATTCCGCAACTACCATATCTGTGTGATAGTCTCAGATATGGACCTGGCTGTGAATGCTACAAGCATGAGTGCGCCATCTAGCGGCTCACCCACGATACACCACACGCACTGCATGGGTGACGTAACAGATGGGGTATCTGTCTGGAACGAGGGGCAGCTGCGCATGGGTATACCTGCCGCAACGCTCCTGCGGCTGGAGGCTGGAGCTGGTGTGACTATAAGCAGAGATCTGTGTCAGCAGTACAGGTATTACTGTATCAACATCACAGAGGGAAATGGATCGAGTTACACTGAAGCTAACTTTGACAACAATATCAAGTGCTGGAATATGTCTGCCTACAGAAACTGCCTTGGTATGTATAATGATAATGGCCTTCATTGCAAGCCTATTTTAAAATCTTTGGTGAAGATCGTTATGGTCTAGGCAGCTAATTATGGACAATACTAGATCCAGACTCAATTAAACATGTACTGGATTGGTCATTCATTGAAATTAAAGTATACTTATCATAATCTGGAGTATATAATCGTGAGTAGACAAATGGAATACATGGATAATATAGCACAATGTTGAAAAATAGTATACTGAAATGTGTTGTATCTGTCGGGTTTACCAATTCTACTTCTCAGGCTCTCAAATATGTCAGTTTTGTGAGTATATAAATTGCCGGCATTTGATTTACTGCACTACATGCGTGGATGGACTGGGCAGAACATTCGACCATACACCCGAGTGTTGCACAGTCTATGCGCAAGAAAGCGCGACGTCCCCGCTGAAGGAAACTTTCATACGCATCTATGCGGGTCAATGCTGGGCCTAACGTTTAGGGCTATACCTAACGTGCAGCTAGGCAATCAGCTGACGTCATTCTGACCCGCACTCCTTGTTTCACACGAAACAAAGACCATGCCTGAGTGTGGTTGCTGTTTTGATAAATTTACTGGAAGGTTGAACCATCAAGATGTTTTTGGTCAAAACAACTATCACGTCGCTAAAGCAGAAAGCAGACTTTGAATATGTGATGATAGATGATGTATCAACCGTACAGTGTATTATTTATCATTAAATAGCGCAATATAAAAAACTGGTCATTCCTTATTATTTAAGCAATTATATGACTTAATGTTTGACGGGCTTCTATTATGTGTTAATTTTTTTTCTTTCAGGGGTTCAGATTGAGGGACTCCAAATTAGACCCTGGTCATCAATTGTGGAACTTAACCAAACCGCAAACTTCACTGTCAGTTGGACTATTGGATCAGACGTGAACTTCATTGTTGACTTTGGTGATGGGAAGAATTTCTCCTGGAACTGGAGGGAGAACAATCACATAGATGGTTACCACGCACATAGTGCAGTTGTACAGAACGTGTTCATGAAATCACGAGATTTCTTTGTTAGTGTGACTGCGTATAATGATGTTGGAAAAGCGCATGCGTCAACCAATGTAACGAATGAACCCGTCCCCGGTTACTTCTCCCAAGAGTACACTTATCATCCCATATATCCGCCTGTAACTGTCACCTACACTTTATTAATGAATGGTCAGCCGGATGAAGTGGCTTCTACAAAATGTAAACTTTTATTAAATGGTACACTTTTGGACTCGCTATCACAGACTGTTTCGTCAGTGAGGAATGCCACGCTAATATACACTTTTCACAATACTGTACCTGATATCTCACCAACCTTTCGATGCTATAATCATTTCAGCAGTAATATCATTTCACCCATGATAATACTACAGCAAAATGTGACCAACGTTATTTTGATATCGCCAAGACAATACTGGAGTACTCTGGATAATGTGCAATTCACCGCTACAGTGCAAACAGGAAGTGACGTCATGTTTACACTAGATTACAAGGATGGCCTTGGGGGTAACTTCACACACCCTGTGAAGCATGCATTTACTACACCATTTAATTTCACCCACAACTTCACAGGCGATGGAGTTTTCAAACCAAGCATCCTAGCTTACAACAAACATTTCAACACCTCTGGCGCACTGGAAGGAAATGTGTACTTACAGAATCCTGTCCGTGAACTCACTTTCTCTGGTCGACCCTACATTTTACAACCACCGGGTGTTGCTGTCATGGAATTCATTCCCAACAAGCACTTTCCTCTCCCAACGAATATAACATGTAAGATAGCTCGTAATGCAGATTCCTATGAAGCTTTTGAACTACGAAATGGAACAACACACACACAAATAGCTAATTACACAAGAAGCGATGTCGGTGAGAATGAGGAACATGCCGAATGCTGGAATGAAATAAGTCATCAGAATTTGACTTTTAATTTCACCGTGTGCGAGGATATCAAGATCTTTAACGTCACTGCGTGGCCGTTGATTCTTTCATATGGAGAAACTGCTATGTTCAATATCACCATGTTGACAGGATCCCACGTTCAGTTCAACGTGCATTTTGCTGATGGTGAAACCCAAAACTACACCCATCCTCAGATGTTTGCCAATGAATCGATCTACACCCTCAACCATACATTCAACAAGGCTGGTAACTTTTCTGCGACTGTACATGCCTACAATCCAGTTTCCCAAAACAGTTTCACCATGGAGCAGATAATTGTTGTCCAGAAAAGGATAGTCAGCCTGACGCTAACAGGTAATTCATCAGTTTTGTGGACACCAGGAACAGTTTCCTATGACCTCAGTCTGACGCCTGGACAACCTGAACTGACCGATGTCCACTGTCTGTGGTACTGGGGAGATAACAGCAGCTCCAAATCTTACCACCCTGCGATAGATATCGGAGAGATGGAACCAATACAGCATGACTTCCCTCGCAATGCCTGCGGGATAATACTCACAGCAGTGGAGTGCTGGAATTTAGTCAGTAATGGATCAGCCAGTCACACAGTCCATGTTATCCTGGATGAGGTACTTATTGAGTCCCTAGTGGTAAACAGGAAGGTTGTATATCCCAACAGCACGACCTTCCAATTGACCTTAAGGAGATATGGCACACACTCATGCTTCTTGTTCAACTTTGGAGACCACGACAGCAGGCGAGTAGTGTATGGTGCAAAGACTGGTAATTGTAGTGCCCATGCGCTGAGTCTAGGGATAAAGTACTTTGAAATCCAGCACGGGACAACATATATAAAACATATTCATCAGTACACGCACAAAACTGGTTACTACGTGTCTGTGAATGCCTTTAATCACATCACATACGATTATATTAGAAATAGAACTGTGCTCTTGAACAACCCGTGTGAGTTTCCTGATATACTGTATGTTGGTAATGGTACGAAGGAGAAGCCCTTCGCAGCACTGAAGTCTGCAAGAATTCCTCTGCGACCCATAGCGCACTTTGACTGCATCGACACCTACCTATTCAACGTCTCATGGGAAGCTTATCAGAAGCCACCTGGCGAGAGAATGGAGAAGCAAGTTAACATGAGTCTTCAGATGAAATTGCCACCTCAGCTCTTTATGGAATTCCCTCCCCTGTCTTTCCCCCATGGACTCGTGCGCGTCCAGATCAACGTTTCTATGTATACGTTAGGCGGAATGTGGACTCTAGCCTCAACGTACCTCAATATTACAAAGACCCCGTTGGCTATGGGGATGATAGGCGGCTCACGACAAGCTATAGGTTGGAACAGATCACTAGAAATCAATGCCTATGGCAGAAGTCAGGATCCAGATTTCGTACCACACGATCGTGATGGGTGGGAGTTTACCTACTACTGTAAGCGTTATCATGAAAACTATACCTACACTGCAAATGGCCAACTGAGTGATGTCATTCCGACCCTGGCCCCTAATATCACCTGGGATAAAGAAAATGGAACCATGCCTGATTTTGGTGGCTGTTTTGATAAAGGTCCGGGGAGAATAAATGTTAGTGCGACGGACCAGTATTTTATGTTGAACACTGGAGATATGAGACCGAATACCACGTACATTATTGATGTTATGGCTAGGCGCTATGACCAACGCGGCACTTACCGAAAAATCATCGACGTACAGGAGGGAGACCCACCCATTCTGGATTTGAGGTAAGCATAACATTTTCAGTATGGTTTATTGATGGGAATTTTATCTTGACGTTGGTGGATTCCAAAATGAATATGAAAAGATGCTAAACATTTTGACGCTACAAAGAGTAAGTTGTTGATACTTTACATATCTACCTTAGTCAAAGGGTTATTAAGCCTGGCCTCTGGGTGACTGAGGGTGGGTTGAATCTCCACTGGATTCTCCTCACCAGGTTGGCCTGGCTTGGATATTAGGGTGACACTTATTACGGGCTGCCTGTGGTGACCTTGCAATTATCTGCAGTTCTCTTCCTGGTGTTCCATATTTGGATCTTGCTGTGATATAAGACAGGCCTCACGATTTGGTGAATACTTTACCTACGGAAGCTTTTTCCGGAAAACATCTGATAGGGAAATGTTGATCAAAAGCAAAAAATGAACTCTCCTTCAAATATTCTGGGAACTTTCCCTTTATCCCCAAGTTATCTTTAAAAGTATGAGAGTAGCAGACTATACTTTCCAAACTACCTCCGAATGTGAATTGGTTAAGACGATGTAAATTCTAACAAACAAACCAAGTCATATCTTCATGATAAAACTCCAAACCGATTCAGATGATAACATTGCTACTGTTCTTCTTATCCACCCAAAACTATGTGATAGAGTATGTTTAACGATGATGTTAAACACATTTCCAATATCCAAATTGAGAATTTGTCTGGGTATGTGTTTGCCATACAGTATATTGTTATTCTATTTTTCTATGTAACCATGATATGACCTAAACATTTGGAAGATATGGAGAGCAAACAAACTACATTCAGAGCGATATTTTAAACATTCATCGGCGGTCTTTGTGTACTCCTGTGCTTATGTGTGCCTAACCTGAATACTATACCTTTGTTTTAGGTGTGATGGCACTAACTGTGGGCCTAAGAAGAAACTTTCAGATATTACTAAGTTTAAAGTCGTGTGTTTGGCGTACTGTGAAAGTAGGTACGGTCGACTAGCCTATCAATGGAGCATTTACCGTCTAGATGAGAATAAAACAAACATCCCTTATAAAGACGTGGAGTCTATGACCACTAATGGTAGGTTTTCATGAATCTCATTTTTCCAGATGAAAAAAGGTTTTCAAATTTCACTGCATTTTTTTCATATAAATTAGTTGGTTGTCAAACAGTTCCATATATGGCAATGTTGACTGTTCTTTGAAACCTGATATTGAGAGACAAAATTCAAAATTGCTCTAACCAAATCAAACCAATGGCTAATATTAAGATGTTCAGAGAAATCTAAATGCATATGAAGTTCTAGTTTGTCAGAACTTTTCGCAAAATCTGATTAGTTTTTCTTTTATAGCATGTTTGTAATGTATTTTCATAATCATTATCTATATATAATCATCACAGTTAAATCTTGATTACTTAAACCTTGATATTAACCATCTTACGTACACTAACATTCACACAGAATCGTAGCCATCTGTTTTTTCGATTTGTATTTCAATGCATTCGATTCTGTCAGATCAATTAGAGCATTCTTGTATATTGCTTTCTTTTCTTAACAAGTCGTGTCCTATACTCCTCTTTCAAGGTATCTATGGCACAACAGTGGTGTTTGACGTTTTCAAGCTGCAAGGTGGAGTGATTCATAATGTGATGGTGGAGGGGCAGATGGTGGGAAGTGCAAAAGGCTATGCTTCGTTAGAGTTTCTTACCAACTCACCGCCATATGGGGGTTCATGCAACACCTCTAGATGGGAAGGTAAGTACATCACCAATTAGCAATCATGTATCCAAAATGGATATTTTGAGGTTGGTTGTCACTGTCAAGACATTCCTGTACTAAGTTTGCGAGGAATCTGAGGATTTTATTCAACTGGAAATCTATCGCCGCCTAGGTACTTTGGCTTACAGCTCATGCATCTAATTCCTCCACCAGTCGACCGAAGGTCTGCGAGAGCCTGGTTGTACAAACACTCATGGACAACGTCAAAAACATAAGCAAATCCCATCAATGACAGATGTAGCTTACGGAACAGCTGCTTTGACCTGTGAGGTCATCAATGCACCCATGCCCGGGGAACTTGGTGACAATCGGACATGTAGTCGTGCATTCGATGGGCTGCCCATGCATTTAGTGCAGTGCTTAAATGCGGGCACTGTAGTAATGATCTGACGCCTGTACGCTCTTAAATGGGCCATGCATGTGCCTACTTGGTCAGCAGAGTATTTGCGTTTTTTATACACTGTGGGGCTGTCTTGATAGTCTACAGTATCAATATTTAATTGCTGCGCAGGTCGACTGCTACGTTCAGTTATCCATGCATCCAATGCTTAGGAAACTGATTGGCAAACGGGCGTGGGGTTGTATATCATGCCTGGGAACTTTCCCCCAAGTATTCTCCTATTCTACTATATTGGCTGTGTTTAAACGTTCACGTATGTCGACAAGTAAACGGGAATACCTTCTTCTTTGCCATTTGATTGATCTTAGCAAGTCACTGTTATTGTATCAACCCATGAATTTGAAGTATTTCTGTAGAATATGTTATCGCTTCACAGTTTTAGTCAAGAATTACGGCCTTTGTTTAACATCTTCTTACACACCCATATTCCTTATGTGCAGGGTATGCCAAGCAGACTGAATTTCAGCTGTCGTGTATGGATTGGAAAGAGTGGCGGAGTGATAACCCAGATGCCAAGATAAGGTTTGAATACCGTGTTCGCCAAAAGGGATATAGGAGGTCCTACCTACTCTTCTTCGGCATACAACTAGTCACTGATCCAGTCGTATTACCAGTGGGCAACCCTGATGATGACTTTAGAAACGAAGTGGTTATCTACATCATGGACTCAATAGGAGATTACGAGATACACATCATTGAAGTGAAGGTAGTTGGTTACTCTGTCGTCAGTTAATTGCAAATGGAATACTTAACCCATTCATATCTCAAGCATACACACCCTCTGATTCTTTTTCAACAAAACGAATTA
Organism: Maea johnstoni; assembly: GCA_963942565.1. Taxonomy (NCBI): domain Eukaryota; kingdom Metazoa; phylum Annelida; class Polychaeta; order Spionida; family Magelonidae; genus Maea; species Maea johnstoni. The sequence goes on along the minus strand of OZ012687.1, from coordinate 3,218,268 downwards.
ATTACACAATAATTCGGAAAACATTTGAAAAGCAATTATTAAACCAAACAGGAAGAAAAAAAATAGTGAAATATTTCCCAAAATACTGCTTTTTATCAGAATATTTGCATGTTTATCAGCACATGTGTATGCCTCGGATGTAAACGGGTTAAATGCATGTAAGAGATATGGAAGACCATACGATTTTAAGTAGCTCTATGATTAAAAGAGAACTTTCGGTTTGAAAGATGTTTCAAAACGTCACACTTAATTTGTCCTGTAACCTTATAAGTAATATCTAGCATCCATTATGACAAAGCAGTCCTGTTTGGCAGTGGTGGTGCACTGCACCAATAGTTCAGTGCTACTCATATGCTAATGATATTATTACAGCTCTGCCAATAGCTAGGTTTTTTGGATGAGTAGTCACAAGTACAACAAAGGTGAGAATGGTGACCACGTGTTGATAGAAAATGTAGCTGTTCCTTATGCCACCAACATATAAGATATTGAAGCACCCTAAATCAAGTTAGTGAGAACTGGCACCTCTCATCGGAATTATAGCATACGACTCGCTTTCTGTCAACAGTGCTTGCGTCTGACTCCAGACCAGGGCATGTGAGAAAGTTATCAGTGACTGGAGGTTAGACGTTTAGTGTCAGGTACGTTAGTTTCCTTCAACACCCACAACTGTCTAGTCACGATTCAGGGTACCAGGCAACGCATATCTAAGATTTTCATCAGTACTTTAAACTAGGTGATTATTATAAAAGATTAAGTTTTGCTCCTACTTTTTTTTGCCAGTGACTCGGGTTAGGTTTGGTGATTTATGCGGGACTCTCCGTTTTTCTCCACCGCGTACAACTGGTTAATCAAGACTTAGCCACGATATGGCAAAAAAGTGACAAAAAATCAATTCGCTATAGTGGTATGTGTATTCACTTGGATGCTTTTGCACTCTTTGACTGCTAACCATGGTCTGTCCTTGAGCTTTGTACATCTATATCTCTGCATACTTCTACATTTAGGTCTATAAACCTCAAGAATCTGTTGCGGATATTTCATCAGAAATGATGGATGCAGCTGTAAATGAATCAGGCGAGATCAACCAATTACTAAGTAAGTGCAATAGTTCAATTAATCTAATTGAAGAGAAGGAAGTATCCCTATTGTCAGCCGTATGCGATATGGGCAAAATGCTAACCGTGCTCACTGCTTGTTGAATTGTAACTTTCCCTAGATATATGTTTTAAATGTGTACAGAGATGATCATTCATGTGACCAATTGTAAATATGATGTCGATTCTGCTCACAAAAGAAAAAGCTCTATATCAATACTGAAATCGCAGATCTCAAACTATAAGCCTTATGCATTACACTACAACCACTACAAACCTTAAGAATAACAAAACCCTTGTAAGGTTTTATCTATGTATTTCATTTTTGTAATTTTAATTGGTAAATATAGCACAATGGTTTCAATGAGTATGTGTAATGCATCCTCTAATCCAAAAAAACAGAAAATTGCGATATATCTCTAATTTCTATATGTTTTTATTCTCTTACTGCTTACAGAACAAGGTAGGCAAATGTTCCTTTATGTGATTGGCTCTGGTATAGTTTGCGCTTCATTTAAACAATGTATACATTTTAGATTCACACCACCCCATGTGTGTGTATGTGTAGAATGACAATCTTTCTTAAGCCATACTCTCTTAAAGGGCTGCCTCATTGGCAGGGCAGTTTAATGTATTGTACACTGACTGCTACCTGTGTCTCAACACAGTATTTGATCAGAGAATCGTATTGTTGGAAGAATGTCAGAAAATGTGTTTAACGGAAGTCAGAAGTGGATAGGCAAGTGACTTCCCTAAGATATAATGCCTACTTCATTCATTGGAACAGTCGGTCTTACTTTAGCCTAACAAAAGTAAAAGAGTGATTTTCTACGAAGGTTTCATTATGATATAAGTATCATAACTACCATACAAGTTATTTACAAAAACAGACAAACTGGAAAAAAATATCAATTAAACGAGGTTAAAAGGCTTCTATCAAATCAGATGCGATTAGAGGAGTACCTGGCAAATTCAGAAAACAACGAGATCCAATTCCATAATGTATTGAATAGCGTTTATGAAGATTTATCAAATGCATAAAGACTGGCGAGAAAGGAAATGCTCTCTTAGAGCTCTTATACGTATGTATGGAACCAAAATCATTGCAAAAGCTTGTGTCTTTAGTTATATATGTTTATTTCTTTAGCTATGTTGTGCATGTTTGTCCTTTTTTGTTGTTGCATGAAAAATGAATAAAAGCAGCAGTTCTGTTTGCGAAATTTAAAAGAACGGTTTCATTATGATTTCATGCTGAGCTACTCTACGTTGCAGGACCTGAGGGAGAGCCAAAGTACCAGAAGGCTGGAAGCATCATGTTTGCAGCGATCTCTGTATTAAACGCTATCTCTCCTGAAGACACAGATGCCAACACAACAGCAGCGGAGAGGCAAAACGTTACTTCCAAATTCAAGAAGGTATGCTTATGGGTCATCTGACCACATTCTAGGATACATCCTTATCAAACAAAACCTTGTTATGCAGAAATATATGAATATATGGTATTTTAATGTCGAAAATGTAGTTTTATGGTCTGAGTTCAAGATTAGCATTTATATTTTGTTTTTCTTCGATTGTGGTGAAGTTTATAAAGTTGTTCACATGTTCAGGAATTCTCCTTGTATTTGTCCTATAGTCAAATGTTCTAGTGGTTGTGTGTGCTTATTGCTTACCATATATTCCATCCACACAGGTTTCAGATGGCATGACCTTAAGATATGCATATTACTTTGTGAGAATCCTTGATTTTCCCCGGTACTCCAGATTTTTCAACTAATGCCTATCGCCTTATCGTGATTTAGTATATTTTAGGATAAGCGGAAAAGGAAAAAACTTCTTTTCTGGCTATCTTTTAAGAAATTAGGAGCCAGTATTGTCAGCCGCTTTTATCGATTCTTTATTTGAAGCTATCGACGTTGATTTTCTCTACTTTCCACAATATTTCTGATAAATCTACATCTTAGTGCAGGCTTCTTGAATGAAGGCAGCAACTATAGGATATACATCAATTAGTATACTATAGTCACTTAAAGAAGTCATTTAATGGTGCTTGCATACATATTGTATTATAGACGAGGACAAAACTGGTCAAGCTAGTAGGTAACTTTCCAGTTCGCGACTCTCTGGAACTTGACCAGACTGGCGAGCTTGTTCGTGCATTTATGATGAAGAGTGAGGATGTGGAATTCGATGCACAGGTCAGTATATGGTTCTGACAATTAATTCCTGTATTGTAAATGTGTTTACTTGGTTGTTTGAATTCCCAATAACTTAGATCGTTTCATTTCACATTAAAAGTTTTTCTTTACAGGGCAATTGTGAAATTTAAGATCTATGATTTTTTATATCTGCAAAATATCTACATTGTAGATACCTACATGTATCTTTGAATCTTGCTTATCATTTGCGTTATCATCGTGTTATTCGATATAAAGTTAAAACACATTCTATCCAATTAAGGTACTAGTTCTATTGTAAATCATTGATTAGCACTTAGAGTCCCATGTCCCACACTCCCTAAAATGTGTCAACACCACTGGAAAGGTTCGAATCCTTGCCAGGATATCTGGAAAAGTTGCCAGTGACTTGGGCTGAGATGGTGGTGTTCGTCAGGTACTCTGGTATCCTCCTGCACTCATAAATGGCTGGTCACGACTTAGCTGTAATATGGCATAAAATGACGAAAAACCAAAATTCCAAACTGTTGTATTGACACCCCCACCCCCACACACACATCCCTACTGTACGTGTTAAGAACACACACTTCTCATTTGGTTTTGAACCTTTAGAGAGATTTATATTTCCCTTGGTTTATATTGTAACCTAAAAGTCGTTCATCTGGATATTTTACAGTAAAGCCTTAGTACATTTTAGTCATACCATATAGCATTTTCAATGAATATACATCTGTTGTAGGAAGTGGCTTCTGCAAAAGTGGACCAGTTAAAAGATAAGTACAAGGAAATCATTCGTGGTCAGTCTCTCTACAAAGCAAACCAGACTGGCACAGGTTAGTATTAATTTATCGTTTTAAGTTAGTACTGACTCCTTTTACTAGTACTAATTCACAATACCCACTTAGCTCAAGTGTGTGGTGTTACACCCATACCCATATCAAGATATCATATGGAGAGGGGGGTATTTTCACCATTTTGGTTGTCAAATATATTCAAGAGAAAATTGATTAATTGCCTTAAGCCATATATTTATAACTACATTCTCTCTGTACAGACAAAAACACATACACCAAGTCACACACGTGCACATTTACACATAGTATGATCTTAAATATGGTGTATATTTGGATGATGACATGGCAGGAGATAATTATACAGATTTCGGTATATCTGAAATAGCGATTTCAAGTGAAAAAATCCTTGTCATTCGCCCTGCGTGAGTCGGACAAAGAGTTTTCTACGATGACTATTAAAAGAACCTTGAAATCGAACTTATGCCTGTCTTAATTCTGAATCAGCCAGTGATATTGCACTTGGCCTGACAGCCTCGTGCTCTCTTGCTAGCGTATCACAGACATCTTGCCGTATACCATTTATACCAAATGGATGGATGATAATTTCATAGAGATTGCTAGGCAGTATTTCGTTTTTGTATAATACGAAAACACTCTGTACATAACTTTTCTGCTTTATTCAATTATTTTGTAGATCTACTCAGCACAGCTATGAAAGTGGCAGGTGCTGGCAATGCTCTATTCTCCAAGACCAAAAAGGCTGAAGAGGCCAGGTTGCTTGCCGCTATGAACAATGGTGACAATATCACAACTACTGTAGCTCCACAGATAGAAATAGAGGGGACTCAGGTGTGTTAACAGGCGTATTGGTCTTAAGCCCATATCATTTTTCCACAGGGTGTCATTTTCATTGCCTATGTGTTTCCCATATATCTCTTTTCATTTTCATTGTACATGTTTTTCATCTAGTCTTGTCCAAAGGATATTTTAACCGTTAGCACTGCACACATTTGAAACCAAATAATTTGTATTCTACAATTGTTATGTTTGATATTTAGGAAAATGTCTTTCCTCAACAATAAACCATTCTAGTTTTAATAGTTTTTATGCAAGTATGCGATGTTGCGCTGTATTATTTGCTGCTACTTATTCTGCAATTACATATCATTTTCTTTGCCACATGATATTATTGTTCCACATTAAACATTTGGTTTCCATTTTTAAAACGAAGATGTATGATAAGACAGGCTCATACAATCTTTTGCTAAAGAATATAGTGATCTTGTGCCTCGTGTGTTATAGAGCAATATGTTCTCTTAAGAGTTTCCCATTGTGTTGGTATATATAGTGTTTGGACTGTTGATCTGGAAATGTACAAATTACCATGAGTACGTTCCTCAATGACTTCTGAATACAATTCGACTGGTAACAAAACATCATATTTGTCAAAACGTAAATTATTCTATGTATTAAAGATGTTGTTTATATTTGCTACAAGGAATCTGTGAATGATACACGTCAAAAAGCAGGAAAGGTCATGCAGGACATGGCATATGCAATGCTGAATGTATCAGAACTTTTGGAAGGAACACAGAAATTAGGTGATCCAGTAAATGCCATTGAGTACCCTGAAATTGGAGTGTCATTGGCAAAAAAACCACCAACAGAGCTTGATATGGCGACAGTTGGCACACAACACGGTGCAGTACAGTTACCCAACATGACTGACCTGTTTGATGACCCAGAGGACATCACGTGTATGGCTCAGAAGGTAAATAAGACTTTTTGCAGGGCAAAGGTAGAATACAGGTGCATTGACATTAAGAAATAGAAAAGTAATGCATTTGGAAATAGAAAATTATGGTCAAAGGTTTTGGTTTTCAGACCTGATTTCTTTACTTATGTTAATCACAATTTCAATATAATTGATTTTATTCTCATAGCTATAGAATTAATCAACATACGCAAACTTACAACTGCTATGAAATGATCATAAAGAGCATCGACCTCCTTTTGTTTATAGAGAAGATATGAGAGCATACCTCACATCACCCCTGTCATATAAACATCTATTTTTGCAATTAGTAATTATTTTTCAATTCTAGGCAATCTTCAGCAGATTTAATATGTATATACTGGACGAGAGCTCGGATGACATATCATCGAGTACGGTGGATTTTAGCATCTCTGTATGTGGGCGGAAAAAAAACTCCTCAAGAAGTGCCAAGTCACGCCGCCGAAAAAGATCTGTTGACCCTGAACGCGACACTTCATTTGTAGTTGAATTACCAATGCAACAAACGTTCCCACTTATTCATGTCAATGAGACTCCTAGTGCCTACGATACAATGTTCCATAACTTTACAGTTACAAATCTTCGCACCCCTGTGCTCATCAATGTGTATCCAAACGATAGTAACGCCACCTACGAAATTCTCATAAAAAATGGTGGACAACCTATGTCCGATGATTATGACTTCCGGTTTGTGCTCCCTACTAACGAATCGCTGACTTCAAACGTGTCTGAGGAACACAAGTATGACCTAGATCGCACAATTTTCATCGCTAGGGAAAACTTGACAAACGGAACATATCAAGCAGGCGTGAAATTCTATGGTAAGGCTAGATGTCCTATTTTTTTCTATTTTCACATAAAGTGTCCATTATCAATTACATAAATCTGAAGCTACGAAATGGTGCTTAGCAGATTTGACAAGGCACTTTATTTTATTTGTTAGATGTCTTATAACTTGAAAGTGAGAAAAATACAGTTTCTTGGGTATTGATAAACATCATGCAACTATTGTCCACTGTTGGCATATATATATATATATATATATATATATATATATATATATATATATATATATATATATATATATATATATATATATATATATATATATATATATCATTATTATTATTATCAGTATCGTTATTGTTAATCATATAACAATTATGGTTATTAGGTTTTAATACATGCTGCTTTTTTCTTTCTAATTGTAGAATGTCTCCCAGACAGAGAGTGCTCGTATCCAGGTTACTTAAATTATAGTATCCGTATCTCAGAGGTAGGCTGCCGGGTATACGATAAGGAAAAGGGCAAATGGGTCAACGAACATTGTCTGGTAAGTAATGATGATAGTACCCAATTTAATTTCAATTACTTAATGTGCCAATATATATTTGGTATACACCCATCTATGGACATGTAAATATCTTAAACAAATTCATGTAGAAATGTTTTCTTACAGGAGCATAAAGGAATGTATCATTCATATGTTATCATTTTATCTTATTTTTTACGTACCTTGTTACATGCCCCTTTCTCATTTGTAAAAGATTCATTAGCAATTTTAGGAGGTTGTAACCTGAAATTAAAACAACTTCAGTTGTTCCTCTTTTCTATGTATCTAGAGGCTGTGTCGTGTTTGATTGGTACACATGTGATATGTATACGTACAACATAAGTTCACAAATCCACATGTCCTTTAGATAATCCATTAATATCATTTCCTGAGTGAACACTGCATTAAAACTTTGTTGACATCAATGATATTTGAATAGAAAATTATCGGGAAATGAAAAAGAAACAATTGGTTCTAAATATTTCCAAAATGTATATCGTCTATGGATGGAATAATACTGACACACAATGACAATGGATTAGCTTTAATTGTTCTTATTGCAGGCTTTGCCAGGGTCCCTGCCGGGGAAGGTACGCTTCAAAAGTAACATATTTGGAACGCTTGGGGCAGGACTCTTTACTGCCCCTAACACTATTGACTTTGGAACGGTATTCCTGAACTTTGGACAAAAGCTCATAGACAATATTGCGGTGGTGGCAACCGTGCTGGGCATTATAGTCCTGTATATACCTTTGGTTATACTATTAAGAAGAGTTGACAGGAAAGACATATTTAAGGTAAGATACAATCTTTTCGCATGTCTGACTAAATGCCTTTATTTTTATTTGTAGTATATTAATGTAGTATACATGAATAAAAATGACTTAAAGACATAAACACAAAGCCATTTCTTTCTTCAAACGTTTCTGACTGTTTTGGTCATGCATATGCATTCTTTATTATATCACACAATTTGCTTAAAAGGTCCTAGAAAACGTTCGCCTTGTCACATACTTATCATCATATAGATTTGCAGGAATAATTGCGGACTCTATTTCATGTGTAAATATCCTCATTCAGAAAAAAATCAAAATTCGGGAAACTTAGTGCTCTGTTTTCCATGACCAGCTGGGCATTTTCATATCTTTGTTAACACTCAACCTTGTGTATTATATCCTAATACAAAAATAATGATTACGTATACTATTATATGCCTACTGCTCATTCTATGCTGTGATTGGTCAGATCATGGTCACATGACCAGCTTACAAAAGTGATATTGGGGTGCAATATCACTTTCCAACACTCAGACTCAGAGCTGTCAGGTGCATGTGCTCAATTCTCAACTTGAACTCTTGAAAAGGAACCCTACAGAAGTGAATTAAGACAAGGAACTCAGAAGAGTTTGGGCTTCTTGCAAAATAATGATTAGGAAGGGAATAAGGAAAACATATTTTTGAAACTAAATAAATAAACCATTACATTCCGGAAACTAATGCATGTGACTTTTTCAGGCATTTATGATATTTTGAATGCGATATTACTGAATTAACACAAGAATATATTACAGCTTAGAAATTTACAATGAACCAATGGTTTATGGTAAAACCTGGAAATGGAAAAACATATCAATACTATTTACATTTTCATAATTCTTTAAATTAGTAAAGTATTTAATTTGAATGAGTAGTAGGCATATAATTAAACAAATACGGCAATTTGGTTTCGTGCAATATCAATTTTTATTGCCCTCTAAATAATGATATTGCACTCGGCTCAAGCGCCTTGTGCACTATCATTGTTCAGAGTGCAATAACAATTGAAATTGCACTCACCCAAATGCCATATTTGTATAATGATTCATGGTTACTGTATTTCAAATGTGATTGTTAGAATTTCGTTAATATTGCGTGAAAACTAATTACAATATCGTTTCATCCATTGCAGTTCATGCCGCTGCCTTTGGTATGTAATATACCAGATGACAAATGTGCCTACGAGGTCTATGTCTACACAGGATCAAAGAAAAATGCTGAAACGGAATCAAACGTTTTCATTGAGGTTTATGGCGAGGATGATGATTCAGGCGTGAGGCAACTAGACGATGGGACACGGAAGGTACTGCATTATGTGATAGATAGACTCCAAAAGAAGCTGTGGTGTTAGTAATATACCCGAAGTGTTACGAGGGGAAGCTGAGTAACCGGACGGCTATCACATACACCACAGATTCAGAGGGGTCATTGTAGCTTGTACCACAGTTAACTGCCTTCCATCAATTAGAGGCCACGAAAAGCTTGGCTGAGCTCTTTTGCCCATTAACCTTGGTAACACAGTGATTAAGTTACCTTAAAGAATAAATGCTACGAAGTTGTGGTCTGTGACAAAAACAGCACACTTTAGGTGGCTGGAATCAGTATAATGCAGCCAACTATGAAAGAAACTCATGAAATCATTGCGATTACAATCCAGTACAACCTGACAAGTGAAAGTAAGACATTTCAGCTATAGCAGTCATACACTGGATCTAAACATCTTTGATTAACAACTACCCACACTCATAGATCTCTTCCATCTCTTCACACAAGCCGTCGATATATACTTTTCCCTGAATAGAACAAGATATTTGCAACAAGAGTTAGAATTGGCCAGTCTCTAGACTCAGCAAATCATCTAGTATATGTTTGAAAACTGCCATCTGTATGTAGAATCGCCACATTGCCGAATTGCAACCTAACTGTACTTCGATAGTCCTACTAATTGATGCCATCTATGGGTCAAAACTAGAGTAGTAACCATAATGACAACAGATCAACTTGCAACGTAGCAACTGCACAAGCAAACATGAATGCTGTATAGAACAATGCGTATTGCACCTGGATCTAGGTTTCAGAAGCTAGAAAGTTCATTTGTCTTCCTATATTATCAAATGTTTGTTTCCAGCCCCCCACCCCCCTCTCACTCTCTACGGGGACAAAGTTTCTGTCGATTGGCATAGAATGGCATTCCCAAGAACTAGTTAAGTCTTTGTGGCCTTAAATGAAATTTCATTTGGATGATGTCAAATATCATAATAGTGAATGGATATAGATAAAAGCAACATTTCTTGACACATTTGATAAACATAATCCCTATTGTCTCATATTGTCGGTAGCATATTCCTGACAAAGTAAGTAGAATGTCCCTAGGCAGGCCACTTTGAAGATATTAAAACTAATGTATATGCTCTTTGTATACAATATAGCAAATGCCCGCTTACGTTTCGTTTTGTATATCCATATTTGGCATTATGCCATTGTGTGTTCCAGAATTTTCTGCAAGGTCGCGTGAGCAGTTTCTTGATGACTACAGCATATTACCTCGGTGAGCTAGAGGCTCTTAGGGTTTGGCATGATAACTCCGGATCTACACCAGAGAAATCCAGCTGGTTCCTTTCAAAGATCATCATCAAAGATAGACAGACAAACAAGTGGTGAGTTGGTATTTCTTAACTTTAATCCATAACTCTTAAGTATCCAAAGTGAATGTTATTTGAATTGTTGTTATTTTTGTTGAACGAAATGCTAAATTCTTGATACTAGCCATGTTTGGTTCATTTAGATGGCTTTTATTCCCATCATCTATTATCAGTAGATTTGCATCTTAATATTATTCAGAAAAAGGCTGTGGTATCTTTCTATTTGAGTGTTCCCTGCACTTGACGCATAATTAGAGGGTTTTGCTTTCCTACCTGACACTCTTACACTTGGAATGGATTTTTGAAAACTCTAGAGACAGGCACTTCTGCATTTAATAATGCATTAATGACATCAATACCTAGATTCCTGTTAAAAGAAATAATGTTTCCATCTTCCATTCCAGGTACATGTTCCGTAATTATGAGTGGTTGGCATTGGGAGAGGGTGATGGCCGACTTGAACGCCTTCTGATCAATTCAGAAGCAGGGCAGCAGGTGGATAGCGGGATGCTCTTCCAATCCAACCTCCAGTCAAGTATGAACGACCACCTGTGGTTCTCTGTAGTGTACAGGAACAGGCAGTCGCGCTTCACCAGAGTGCAACGCTTCTCGTGCTGCATCTCTCTGCTCTACCTCTCCATGATCGCCAACGCCATGTGGTTTCGCACTGACAGCGACGTCACTGCCCAGAACGCCTTCAGCTTTGGACCCTTCTCCTTCTCTGTCCACGAGGTCTACACAAGCTTCATGAGCAGTCTTACCATCGTCCCTGTGTCTCTAGCCATTGTCATGATGTTTACGAAATCTGCACCAAAACCAGACAAAGGGGAGGTTGCGGTCCGAGGCAGACGCCAGCTACCATGGTGGTGCGTGTATGTTGGTTGGGTGCTGGTAGTCCTCTCCATTGCTGTGTCAGCGTTTTTCACCATCCTCTTCAGTTTCGATTGGGGTCCAATCAAATCAACGCAGTGGCTGAGCGGATTCTTCCTGTCATTCTTGCAGAGTATAATGATTATACAGCCCTTGCAGGTGAGTTGATGCTCTATCCACATGACTTCTCGAGAAAGCTGGTATAGGATTATAGACAATGGTGTTCAGTTATATCTGTTATACGATATCATTCAAAATTGTAAATGTTCATGGTTTGTTTAGATTTTTTATCAGATATTTTGCCGGTTGAGAATAGCAAATTGCTGAGAAGTAAGTGTGAGCAGTGAAATGGAAACGGCACTTTAGCTGCATAATTTATTACTGAGGGGAGGCAATGCTATGTAGTTGCACTCTTATCCCACGCTGGCATTGGAGTATGAATAGTACCTTTTCTACTGTATAGTTTGTAATATATTCAACTAACTGACGAGTTATAGAATTTGGATTTCTGGGGATTTTGTTTTGTGAATTTATGCATTGTTCCTGAGTAATGTTCAACAGTACCATATGCATATGTCCAAGTGACTGGTTAAATGGGTAAATCTAGACATGAATGTGCTCAGAGGTTTGAAAGGAGTGAATATCTTAAGAATTCCATTCAAAGTCTTATGTGTTCTTTAATACATGCCTAGGACTGCACTGTTAAGTACACTTTTTTTAATTACAGGTGCTTGTTATAGCAATGATCATTTCCTTTTTCCTACATGAAGACAAGGATACCGACGAATTCAAAAATCTTGCTGTGAATGAATTCAATCTGTCAGATTGCAAGAGGCCAGAGTGGGATACAAGACCAGCCCGACAAGGTGAATATCTTAAGCTGTGCAATTGCATTTGAAAAAGGGGCCAATATATAACAGTTTTGCAACTATTGTACTTTCATCATTACATAATATATTTGCTGGCAATTGTTAGAAATGAAATTCTGACACACATCCTATGTCATATTCTATCATTTTTAGCTTTTGTAGAGGCATGCAATAATTTCACATGCAGGTTGAAATGCTACATTGCTGATATCTTTCCACTTCAAGGTTTTGGATGTGTCACCTGGCACTGTTACATTAACAGCAGATTTATCCTGCCCTGTAGTAATCATGGCGAAAAGAAACTGCTGTTAAAACTATATGGACAGAAGTGCCAGCAACAGCTGTGGACTTCCCATGCAACGTTATTTCAAATGGGAACTGTTATGGATTTGATGTGAAAGAGTGTGGTAAAGCCCTTCAGAGGATGAATTGGTGGACAGGCAGCATGCAATTTCCCCTTAGGTGCTCCTTAGAACAATGTGAAAGCTTGTATCACTATTTGTACTTAACCCTTCCAATGGACAAGGCTGCAAGGATTTTTGAAAACCATCTCAAACCTTTCGTGTTAGTATTCATTAGATTATGATTATTTCCCTCATTTCTTATTGACCAAATTAGCCACCAGTAACATGAGGGTTAAGGTATTATGTTATTAACAAACACATGATATATAGTATCGAAGTAAAGCCCATATTAAATCAATGGGGAAAGTTGAAGTGAAAAAGTGTTAACATACAACTGTTTTCAATGTCCTGTAAGCTCCAATCGATATTGAACAAACTATTTGATTTTTCCTACGTACATGATTCCTCTTTCTCTTCAGAAATCTCTTCAATGAAGATGGAGGGTGAGATATTAGCCTGCAAAGAAAGGAAAAGGCTGGAAATGAAAATGCACAACCTATTCAAAACAGTTATCTACCATGTGGTCTTTATGTTAGCTCTATTCATTGTGCTGACTGGGAACCAAGATGAATGGAGCTACCGACAAAATGATGCATTAAGAGAACAGTACGTTCAATCAGAAAAAACGATGTTCACAAAGGTAAGTAACAGGTTGTTTTGCTTCTAATTAATGTAGTCACAAATTTATAACATGTCCACTTATGTTTCAATATTAACTAATTAACGTGGTATAATTTGGTAGGTTTAAGTTTAATTCTGGCAGGTTTGTTCCTAAAGACGTTTCTTTTGTCTGAACAAACCATCTCATTTTTATATACATATATATATATATACATGTATATATATATATATATATATATATATATATATATATATATATATATATATATATATATATATATATATATATATATATATATATATATATATAAACATATATATATATATATATATATATATATATATATATATATATATATATATATATATATATATATATATATATATATATATATATATATATATAAAGATAGATATATGGTTTTTAACATTATTTTTACAGGTATCAAAGGCTGCTAATTTCTGGAAGTGGACAGAGAAAGTACTGGTTGAAAACTTGTACCATGTCAAGGGATATGACCAAATGCCAGCATCTAGTTATAACCAAAAGTTCATATCAGACATGGTATCAATTAGGCTTGGTCCTCCACGTCTGCGACAAATCCGGATTCCTAAGGGTAGGTCTCGTATTTTTAACAGATATAAACTGAAAACGTTTTTTTTTTCACAAAAACGTTTTACCTTCTATGATGGCAGACGTTTTCTCTATTAGTTGAATAGATAACAAGTTATATCCAAGCATATTTAGTATATTTATTTTGATATTAAAGACGTATGAACTTTGAGTAGTTACACACACGTGTTAATTACATCATCGATAGTTTTTACAATGCTGTCATGCAATATCATCTGTACTAAAACAATGAACAACTTGGAAGAGTACCTATATTTCTACCATATTTGCCTCAACTACATACAATGCATACTATAAAATAGTGCTAAATGTAACATTAATTAATTTTTCATGGTGGAGCTACTCCTGAGTTAGGGATCCGCTGTTGCCTGGTGGTTACGATGCCTGACTCCCAAGAGGGAATTTGCAGGTTCAAGTCTAGGTTGGGTCCCCAAGCGGGTTAACCTGGTCGCTATACAATTGTGTGGTGCTGTGGAGTCTTGTATTTGGTCCTTTTGCAACTGAACGACCTCTTGGAACTGTTCATGAAGAGAATTTAATTTCTTCTTGGTTCCTGGTTTCTATCTCGTCGCAATATGACCGAAGCTGTTGAAAGTGATGATAAGCCCCATTCCTTCCTTTCTTTGTTGTAATCGTGAGTTTTGTCTATTCAGGTGGTTGTGATCTGGGGACCATGAAGAGACCACCACTCGTTTCTTTGCGCTGCTCTGGAGACATTGCTGCCCTGGGACATGATGAGAAGCACTACATGGCACGCTGGGAAAGTGCTGGTCCTAATGATTCCTACACTGACCCCTCATTCATCTCTAGGGATGCACAGCACACGAAAGGAGAGGATTACTGGGGGCAGTTGATGTGGTACCCTGCAGGGGGGTACGTCGCTAACCTAGGCAAAACCAAGACAACTGCCTTGAACCTTCTACGCCACCTTAAGAATCACACATGGATCGATATGTATACCCGCGGGGTGTTTGTAGAGTTCAACCTTTACAACCCCAGCTCAGGCTTATTTAGTCTAGTTACCCTTCTGTGTGAGTTCATGCCAACAGGTGGATCATTGAACTCCTTTTCAGCTCAGTCTGTGGTGCTATACAGATATACTGGAGCAAAAGGACTTGGTGTCTTACTAAGTGAGATCTTTGCAATAGTCTGTACTCTCATTCTTACTGGTCATATGATTCGGTGCATAGTTCGACAAAGGATGGCATACTTTTCATCTATTTGGAATTACCAACAATTGCTTGTGTTAGTTTTGATCTACGCAGGATTTGGATCATACATCTACCGTACAGTGTGGACGGCCTATACCGTGGAAGATATGATGAACAACAGAGGTATGTAAAACAATAAAGATACTTATAGTCATTATTATGTATGGTTGTAAAATGTTCTATCAATCTCATAAATGCCTGATTTTACTTCACACAATGCTATAACAACGAATCTGTTCATTCATTAACCATGATCGTGTTTATTACTAAAAGTAGTCTTATTTGCCTTTTTACATTTTACATATAATTCATTACACTACATTTTCAAACTGCCATAACACTTCTTCAATGGAGTGGACGTTGAATGGCACCAGCTGTAGGAGAAATGATCTGCCATATTATCTACATATTTACTTTAGTTTATATTGCCTCAAACTCTTCTAAACCACGTTGGTGTCACCCTCAGTTAAGTGATGGCAAGTTATCAGTAACTAAATTTGCTTCCATCGAAACTCTATATGTTACCGTCATTCTTGTTAATTCGTACAATGATATTTTTGATTCGCATGATATTTTCATTTGAGCTGTGATGAATGTGCCTTCACTAAATTACTGAATTCTTTTCCAGGCAAAACAGTCAATTTTGAGAAAGTGGCGTTTGCAAACGTGGTGTTTTTGGATCTCCTTGGCTTTGCACTTTTCCTTGTGCAGATCCAGATGTTACAAATACTCAGACTCAACAAAACAATTGGGATACTTTACCACACACTCAAATCCTCTGGCCAAGAGTTAGGTCACTTTGCTGTTCTATTGGCAATCATACTCTTTTCCTTTGACGTTCTCTGCCTTGGATTGTTTGGATCACTGATGGAGCAGTTTCGGGATTTCAAGATGGCATTGGTAACACTCGTGTCCACCATGCTGGGTCGGTTCAACTTTTCATCGTGGGTACTTGCTGGAGGATTGGCAGCCAAGATTGTGTTTATGATCTACATGACGTTAATGGTATACTTTGTCGTCAATACCTTCCTCTTCATATTGGACCATAGCTACCACAGCACCCAAGAGGCCAAGGAACTGATCGGGATGGAGGATGAAAAGCTGCTCACTTACATGTACAGGTGCTTCTTATCTTTCATTGGATGGCGCCATTCTGCACCTATTGATGACAACATTCCAGGTAAAGTTGATACTTCGAGAGGAATATATATATATGTATATTTATCACCCGCTCTGCTTTAATTCTCTATGCTGACTGGTCAATATGTGTTAGATCTGGAGCCGTTCACACTTTGGAGATTCAATATCGAATGGCAGAATTCAATATCGAATGGCAGAATCTAATATTACCATTTGGTCATGTTAAAATATGAGATAAGACATTTGTGAATACATGTTTGTAGACATTCATTAAATCGTTTGATCCTGAATTGCACACACGGTCTGACAAATATAAACTTAACGTCGAATTGATTGGTATTTCCTTTTTTATTTATGAAAAGCTACAAAACATAGATATTGGCTTCAAAGACTCTCAAAATCGTGGTTCGACAACAAGACGTTAGGCTATGTTTCAAACAATGATTATGAAGTGTTCAGTACAGATGTGGATGGGTTAAGACTTTGAACATTTTAACTGCATTTTTTATGCTTATCATATCCAATGCAATTAACATGATTAAAAATATCCTTCTATGGTTAATCATATAATCTTTATACAATTGTAGGTGATGGAAAGGATTTTCCGACTGAGTCAGGTACGTATTGTGATTCATTGAAGTTTGTGTATGACTCCGATATCTTCTAGAAGTTTGACTCTCGAGGACAAAGTAGGGTTAATTACATGGATACAACACAATACTGATGAAACATGAATTGCACTTTGCCATTGGACTATAAGATAGTCATCCTGATTTTTCTGGGAGTTTTTCTGTCTCAGGAATAAATCCTGATTTTCTTTCAAAGGAATGCAATTTTGAGTTCCACACTATTGGATTGTTCATGTGGGGAGATGTTGAATTACCAAACATGCATTTCACCAAAGTTCTTATGCGATGCCTTTATTCATTTTTAAATATTGATCACCAAGGGATGATAATCTCTCTGGTAAAAGTATCTTTGTCATCTGCAAGCCAGGTTCATTGTCAATGTGTCTAGAATAACTTTAAGAAAACAAAATATTTTGACAACCAGGCATTGTCTCGAAAAATTACTTTGGATTGAAAAACACAAAATAACATTATTGTTGTTGTAAAAGAACTTGTTTTGTTCAATCTGTTTCTATGCTATTAAGTCAAGTATACAATCATTCTGTTCTATTAGGGAGGGACTGTACACATTTCCATTGCTCCATGAATAAAGGTTAGCGAAGTATAACGTATAATGGTGTGTGATATTCACCAATGTCTGGTTCTTTATAGGGCAAAATCTGATATATCACTTGTGACTGTTGTTTCCATCTTAATGTTGATCCTTAACAGATGTTTTTCTATCTGCAGAGCAATGTACTAGAGAGTTAAGGAGTTCAACAGGTTGGTACCAAATGTTTATATGTCTAACAAGTGATTCCTACAGATACAACACTACTACTTGTGTGTTATTTGAATACCATGAACCTATACTGATAATCATCAATAAAGTCTAGTTGAGACGCAAGTTCTTCAAAAGTGCTTATCATGATTTCATCTCTAACACAATGAATGTATGGAACACTCAATTTCCTTAAGTTTCTATATCCTAGGGATACATTTAGGTACAAATAAATTAGCCAGGTTCTAGAGTGTCTGTATTACAACTTTGAAAAAGCTGTTTGAAGCAAACCATAATTTGTAAATGATTTGAACAATTAAGGTGGTTCAGCTATTGATTGTTTAGCAAACTTTTATAATTGCCTAAGATCCATAACTCTTTTGATTGTATTTTGTATTCATCTTATAATTTTACTTCAGCAAAAATACTGCAACGTCTTGATTGGCTGGACAACTTTCTTGGATACCAACTAAACATCAAACCGGAACGCAAGGAAACCAAGAAAAGGAAAATCTATGTGGTGACCTAATGCTCCGGACAGTTGTAGCCTTGCAGAGTACATTATACCTATAGCTATAGGAAATGTTATCAACATTACATATCTTCAGTAATTGCACAATCCATGCTGACTTTGGACAGGCTGTGTATAGGTCTCTAGCTTGTGTAAATGAAGCATTCTGTGCCAACAACCTGTTTCAAATTTGAGTTGGAAAATGTGCTAGTACATTCATCAGTGAAGTTGGTAAATATATCAGTGTGCTATAACTTTCTAAAAACATGTGTGCCATATATGAATATTTTGACAGTCTTTTTATATTCCTCCCCCATGTTAATGTGTGCTGCCTGTAAAGCTGTAAATATCTGTATTGCTATCTTCTAGACCAAACTAATACATCAAATGGAAAAGTGACAAAAGGTTCTGATACTTAAGATCAAATGAAGATATAGGTAGTGTCTGTAAAATCTTTGATATTTATGTATGAGCTTATAACCGAAGTAACGCAATAAGTGATTGAGACCCTTATTGTGGAAAATTGCCATATCTATTTATTCTAGATACATATATGTGTATTAGCCGACTAGCTGCCACGCTGGCTACAGAAATTTAAAAACCATATCACAATAGTAGTCTCTGTATATAACGAACATGCCCATGCAATACAGGTTCTAAGTTACCATCAGCAAAGAGTCTACTTTTGGCAATGTGTGTGACACATGAAATGTGATGCACCCTTAATTACAAAATTGCCAAAACATGAGCAATGAATTGAATGATTAAAATACGAGTGTTGATTTTCAAGGGGTTTAGCAGCTGACAGTATACCACAAAGAAACTACGATAAGATATGAATGAAATACTCGTTTCAAGACCAAGACATCTCTATATATATATTTCACGAATATTGCCATTAAAACAGATTCAAACAGTTTTTGAAATATTTTGATCTTGCTTCCGGATTTAATAACACTTTACATTGCCAGTCGTTAAGTCATAAAGTGCTTCGTAAAGTGAAGAAAGGATAAAAGGGTTTTAAGGGTCTCATGAATGAAGAACGTCATTGGTAAAACAGTGCCATAATATTTCAATGTTTTTTTCTCAGATTAGCTAACAAATGATATTTTATGGATCATTCAGACGATGTGGTATAGTATGTCGAAAACGGTGATTTCAACGGAATGCTGAAAACTCAGCATTAACCATTTTCCATACATGATGGTCAATGAAGACTGGATCTAGTAAACCTTAACTGTTATCAGATACCTGGCTAAAGCTAATTCCAGCACGCGCTATAAGTACCCTAGGTGTGAAGCTTACCTGTGGGCACAGCATGTACGTACGAGACTGACCACTACACTACTTCCCCAGTAGCCACGAGTTTCACAGGAGCACGACTGGATCGCAAGCCATCGTTCAGCCATGCCAGTCGGTAGTTGGTACAGTGCTGACATCTTATTCCTGCACTAAAAGCTTGGACAGACTGTGAAAATAGACGGCACCCAGTTCCCTGGGAATGGATGGTACATGGATGACCTCACAACTGAACGCAGCTTTGAATCGCAAGATACGTCGTTTATTTACGGGCTTGACTTTCTTTTGACATGTTATCCGTTTGTGTCTGTGCAAGCAGGTACTTGCACACGTCCGGTCGGCGTGCAGAAAGCTAATGTCTGTACTGTGGTGTAGCAAGGACTTGTACATTATGATGTGATTCCTACAAAAAAGGCGCTAGGGTGTTATCATCATTACGAATTTATCACCTTTACAATATAATCTTATTTTATGGTTATATATCATATTATAACGCTTTTATGTAGATTTTTGAAACATATTAAAATGTGTTCATAAATATAATAGATGATTACACCTAATGTTATAACAATCACAAATGTGATAACAAATTTGTATCAAAATTTGATAATCAACCACTTATGTAATAAGTAGTTTACACCAAATGTCATATCAACAGCAAGTGAAATTTTTAAAAATTACGCCAAAATGTAACAACTGTCCAAATGAATAGTCAGTCACAAATGTTGTGGACTGAGAGAGGGGTGGGGTTAGAAAAATAAACGCCTGAACCCCCATTCCCCCATTGATTTATGTTCGCACACCGTTAAGTGGAACGGCCTAATTATTTGTCTAATTAATGGCAAATGTTTTACTGAAATTGAATTTCTGTGAAAATGTCGTATTAAGATAACGGTTGATATCATAGTTGATGTAAATCTAGTATTACATTTGGTGTTGTAATTACATTTGGTTTATTTCATATTACATTTAAGGTTGCTATTACATTTGATGTCATGTATCACATTTGGTGTTGTACCAAACGATCACGTATGGATACCAATTACGCTATACATGTGAATGGCTTGGTAATTTATGATTATTGTATCAAAAGAGGCCTTTTACCAATAAACAATTGCCGCATCTAGAGAACACATTGTATACTATAGCAAAGTTAGGGTGTTGCCCGTAGTGCGCGGGAAATAATGTTTCACCACGATTCCACAAAACTTGTTCAATAAAAATGATCTAAATGAGCAGAGTCATCGAAAGTTGTAAGGATAGAAATATAGTTAGTTCCCTTATGACTGGCGCTAATGTTTCAAACAATAATACACGCTTCTAGTGTAAGAGATATTATTTAACTATTCGACACATGCACATATGAGACTTCAATAAAATGGTATTTATACCACTATTAAACTTCAACTTTATAGTTAATACATTTAATTACAGTCCTATATGTACATACATCTCGGGCATTTTACACAGACGCATCTCCAATTGCCGCACAGGCGTGTGGACATGGCTAACTCCTGTGATGTGATTGTTTTAGCAGGCATGTAGGAGGTTCAAGAATATGTTTCATTATCTTGACTGCACAGCCAAGTATGCTTGGGCGACTGTTCCACAGGTTACTGGTTGTCGATTGGTCGACTGGTACAGGGATCAAGCATCTTTACTGTATATGATAATTTGTTGTACACCTGATAAATCAAATCAACAAAGTAGAAGCATTTGTTAACAAAATCAAAATTTATTAAGAATTACAATGACGTCTCTACTGTCAAGTAACCTTGGCAATAGGGCAATACACTATCAATTGAGGTCACTTGAGAGACAGAGAATCCCTAGGGAACAGCTACAGATCGGCTTACTTGAGTTTCATTTTTGTGAGTGCCCTGCATATGCTCTTTTGAACTGTCTAGTATGGTGAATTTTATACAAGTGACCAAGGGTCACTAAATCACAAAATTCACCCTTTTGCCCAGCGAGCGTGTTCAAATGATATTCACATAATCTGTATTTATCAATAGTACATAGCATATTAACCTGGCTTGAACGTGCTCGGTGGGCAAAGTTACTATTTGGAACCTTTTCCACACAGACTCAAATCTCATTAGTAGGCATGGAGGCAGCCATTTTGTTGAAGGTCATAGGTCAATGTCACTACATTGAAAAGTACAGTCTTCTATGAAATGTCATTACTGGATCTCCTCCAACATCTTCATGGTATACCCATTCAATTCATGAAACTTGAAAGATATTGGGTAATTTGTATAGTTAACCAGAACAGGTCCTTTCAAAAGTTGCATCCAATGGTTCGTACTCGTTTACTTTTGTTTGATGTCTTGCCAAAAGGTAGAGATCGTTCAACTACCATACCATTCTCAATGGACCGTAGGCCAATACCCCGTTAACTCTATGTATGTTGCTATTCACTATTCATATGTTGCTGCATGTAACCCTTCACATTAGGGAGCGCTACATAATTAGCATCATTAGTCGTAAAGAGCTAAGTATCACTTTAGGGTCAAATTGTTAT
>OZ012687.1:3181146-3191146 GCA_963942565.1 Maea johnstoni | reverse complement strand
AAAAATAATGCGATTTCTCTCCAAAAGTTATTTGCTCTATCACAGTCTACAAAGGCATGTGCATTTGTTTCCCTTTGTTGGCAGAATGCACACAATTCAGAATTTTTATACCCATATGACATAGTCTTGTGTTGGTGGCCACTCTCTCATGCCACACTTTATATTGTTTTACATCATCGGTGTCTATGTCTATCAAGATATCTCTCTCCCATTTCTGTGAAATTTCTTGCAAAATTTTAATACCATAATGTCCTGTTTTTCTATAGATATTTTGACAACCTTTTTGTTGTGAAAAGACTATACTCAATAAAATTGGTCTAAACAGGCCTATATTTGGTAAGTTTTTCTCTGCATTTGATATAAATCTTGATACACTATGATGTATTGTCATATATTCCAGAAAGTTTAAGTTAATTCCTCTTGTTCTCTCTATTTCTTCTTTGGACATTATATTCCAGAATTCTCCCAAGATATCTGAAATCATATTCACATTTTTATTTTGGAGTTTCTTTATTAATGGGAGATTCAAATTTTGGTCAAACCATAGTGGCCAGCATAGATAGTCCAAATCCTTTGTTGGTCTAATTTCTGCTCTTAATAAAGTTATTGAGTCCATTACATCTCTCCAAAACATGTTTTTCATTTTATCTCTATTTAGCTCTATATATTCATTCCCAAATAGCCAACATTTGTCTATTTTATATGCCAAAGCGAATACAGTCCAACTACTGTCAGTGGATATGATCCTCCTCAACCATGTTGCTTTTAAAGAAGAGGAAAATCTTTCCAGATTATGCAGCTGTAAACCTCCCATTTCATATGGGTATTCCAGTATATCTTGCCTGAATTTTGGTGGTTTTTCTCCCCACAGAAAATCTTTGCAGATTTTTTCATATTCTTTTATAAATTCCTGGGAGGGGTTTGGGAGGGACAGCAGGATGTGAGTGATCATACTAGAGATTAAACTCTTAAACACTGAAATTTTGCCATTTATTGTTAATTTCCTTCTTTTCCATTGTCTTAGGATTTTTTTCATTTTTGGAAGCTTTAACTTACAATTTTCATCTGTTATTTTGTGTAATTCTTTTCTATTGAATTGTATCCCCAATAATACAAACTCATCTGTTAATTCTAATTTTTCTTTATCTAAATTTATCATCCTGCTGCCCCCCGGCTTTCCAAGCTGCACAACCTTAGTTTTTTCAATATTGACTTTCAGTCCAGATACCCCGTGGAAAAACCTAAGTGTATCTAATACCCTATTTAAACTATTTTTGCAGTTTTTGATTATTAGAGTGGTGTCGTCGGCATATTGTGAGATTTTGTGCTCATACCCAAAAATTTCGATGCCTTCTAGATCTATTCTTCTATTTTCTCTTATAGCAATTCCTAGTATTTCAGCACATACTACAAAGATATATGGTGAGACAGGGTCACCCTGTCTACACCCTCTCTCTAAATTTATGGCCTTAGAAAAAAAACCATTTTGCGATACCATAGATTGTGAGCCTTTTTGTAATATTCTAATCCAATTTAGAATTTTGTCCCCATAGTTACTTAGTTTAAAGACAGTGTGTATAAATGACCAGTCCAAAGTATCGAATGCTTTTTCAAAATCTACCAATATTAGAGTTCCTTGTATGTTATCCTCATAACATTCAGTCATTATGTCATGTATCAGTCTAATGTTTTCGGCTATGAACCTGTTTTGGACAAAACCCTTTTGATCATTATGAATTATACTATTTAGTGTTGTCTTAATTCTGTTTGCCAATAACCCACTAAATATTTTGTATGTCGAATTCAATAAAGTGATAGGTCTCCAATTTTTCATATGTCTTCTATCCTTTCCCTGTTTTGGTAAACATGTTTTAACTCCCATTTTTCGCATATTCCAAACATATCAAAATGTTCATATCGGAAAGATAAAAAGGCCAAGAGCACATGTTTGTAATGTAGTTATTGTTTCAAATATGACCCAACTATGTACTGATACTTCACCAATCTTTTTTGCTTGATAAACAATATAGTATATGGTTATTGTTTTATCGTAGGCTGGCCCCACTGGATATGAGGATGTAGAATTGCCAAGACCTGCCAAATACGAAGACGTCGAAGTACCATCTCTACCCGAGGAAACCCGATCAACCGTACCTCCGCCATCCACAATTGCCTCACCATCATCATCAGAGTACCATCCCTATGAACAGATACAAGGAGCATCGCTCAGGGGACAGTCCAGTCCCCCCTCTGAGCATGTCTATGAACATATCTAGCATACCACGTTTGTTAAAACGCATAATGTAATAAACGTTGCGAAATGTAATACCTACGCATAATGTAATAAAAAATCGTTGCGAAATGTAATACCTACGCATAATGTAATAAAAAATCGTTGCGAAATGTAATACCTACGCATAATGTAATAAAAAATCGTTGCGAAATGTAATACCTACGCATAATGTAATACGAAACTTTCACGAAATGTAATAGCACAAGGTACGCATAATGTAATAAAAATCGTTGCGAAATGTAATACCTACGCATAATGTAATAAAAAATCGTTGCGAAATGTAATACCTACGCATAATGTAATACGAAACTTTCACGAAATGTAATAGCACAAGGTACGCATACTGTAATAAAAATCGTTGCGAAATGTAATACCTACGCATAATGTAATAAGATATTTTCACGAAATGTAATCATGTAGGCTGGGTTCGCCCATTTCTAACTGGTCTGGTCAGTGGTCTGCCATGATTGCTATTTTCAAAATCATACCAGCCTACTGTATATGCTCCCACAAATAGGAAGAATTCACCCAATTCAGCTGACCCCGTTGAAAGCTCATGAATCTTTGATCGCCAAATATATACAGGCCACTTGTTGGCCTTTAGCTAATGACATCAGGGAAAACCTGCAACGATTTCCTGATGCAAATCAAAGCAAAAATACAATAAGAAAGTGGCGAAAATTAAGACTGTAACAAGAAAATGGTGAAAACTAAAACTTAATTGGTAGATGACAGATATCTACCAGTTCATCATAACATAAATTCCAATTTAGTTGATTATATGAGTTGATTATTTAAAGGGGAAAATGAAATCTCCACCAGAATGACACAAAGAACATAATCGACCCATTGTTAAAAGGCCACCATGGACTAAAACAGCACACCTGACAAAGACTAAAACATGATTTGGGGTGTTAATTTTTGATGACAAAAATAGTTTGACTTGCTATAGGGTCATTCCGGCTCAAGTAACACAATTTTCAAAAAGATCGCCAGGTGACCATCTCAGATTTTGACGAAACTTCCCTCATGTGTGCCTTTATGTTTAAGAAGATTGCACGAAAAATTTCAGTTCAAAATTCCAAATGATTTTTGAGAAAAGTGAGGTTAAAGGCATGGGGGATGTGCATGTAGTTCATATTTTCACTCATGAATCAAAATAGTGTGTTGGACCATTATCAGATGCTCACAGTTTTTGTAAAATTTGAAAATTACACACCTCCATATCATAATCGGCCTTTTTCTGACCTTTTTTCATTTAAGATGCAAAACAAACACAAAACATTGTTTTTCAAATCTTTAAAAAACGGCCGAAACTGTGCACAGGCCTCCAGGCGCGTTTCTGTGTTTGGAGGCCATGTGCACCAGCGTGGATCAAGGCACGTCCGCCAAAATAACGCGCCACCTTTTGACCGTTTATCAAACCAGGTCTAGTTTGAATATCTGTCGGCAGATGGCGCTTTTTGAGATGGTTCAGACGCTAATATTACGATTCGCTAACATGGAAAAATGGATCAATTCGCTAAATTTAAGCACGCTAATATTTCGAACTTTACAGTATATATATATATATATATATATATATATATATATATATATATATATATATATATATATATATATATATATATATATATAACATGTGTAATAATTATATTTGTTATACCTCACCCTATATTAAGAGTCACTACATAATTCACCCTATCTGTCAGAAAAGGTGGAATAATAGCACAAGCAGGTGAATAATTTTGCCAGTCAATAATCTGCCCTATTCCATGTTTTGATGGTGGCTGTGCGCTTTTGATTCATAAAACAGGATAAAAATTGTGGTGGGCCAGGTGACAACTAACTATCAATAAAACTAAAATATGATATGATATACGCTTGCCGAAACATTTATCAGGTGGTTATAAGAGTTCTTCAATGCATATGGTGACTTAAATGATAGATTTAAGTATACTATATGGTGCACCGGTGCATCTGTTCATCTGACCGGTTTATCAAATGAATGCAGTTTTTGCTCTCTGCATAAACAAATACATGCAGCTGGCATAGATGGTTATTGCTGTTTTATTTGCTTGTGGGGTCCCAACTCAAGGAAAAAAGGTACAGATCCATAAAAGGACTAGTTGTTCAATATGAATCTCTTGATTTTCTTTTGGAGGCCAGGATATTTTCAATGAAATTTTGATGGAGTAGTGAGCGATAATAGAGAGAATTTTCATTCAAAAGATCGTGTGCAGTCAGCTTGGAGCACAGCATATTTTCAAAATGTCTCGGTTTGGCAGTGGTACCAGGGAAGATATTCAAGATTTACATGACCAAAAAGACACAAAATCAGTTAATTATTCCGTTAAGGTTGTGAATATGTGAGGGAGTACTGCAGGGAGAAAGGCAGCAATTTTGAGTTTGAGAAGTTGGATCCAAAGGAGTTAGATGAGCTATTGGAGTTATTCTATGTTGATCTCAGGAAGAAAGATGGCGAACTGTACACGTCTAGTGCATTTAGCCTTCATATTAAAGTGATTATGGTATAAATGAAGTAAGCCGTATATGAAAAACTATGATATTCATACATTTTGTTATTACCCTTCATTAAAATATTGAAATCAGCTCTGGTCTTGTATTATAATTTTGCCCCTTGTTGTAAAATGTTCGGTATAACAAAACAGTTATTGCCTGGCTTGTTGATGGATAGTGCAGATTATCACCCCTCGAAGGAATTATTTCCCTCGGGCGTTGCCCTCGGGAAATAATTCCTTCTCGGGGTGATAATCTGCACTATCCACCAACAAGCCAGGCAATAACTGTTTAATATCTCATTTTCATACTGCTGCTTATAAAATATACCTCTGCAAATATGTTTATGAAAGTATGTATTACGTTGTACAATTTCTAATCACTTTGAATAAAGAATATCGATGTTTGACGCATAGTTCCTGGCCTGCTTAGATTCCTTACACACGTTGTCTCTATCACGTTTGCATTCGCAATTAGATGTCAGGCGAATTTTATAATGGTCTGATGATTGTAAAAATTATCCAGTCCGAGATGCATGACTGTCACACTAAACTCATTATATTTTCTCAAATACTAACCGCACATGAGAGAATTCAGAAACAAGAGCAAGTCAATAATGGTTTTCTCCTAAAGGGGTATCATGTGGTTGAAGAAGTGACTTTAAACAGTGTGAAACTCGATGGAGCCCACCTTTCATAAGTCATGTATATATATATATATATATATATATATATATATATATATATATATATATATATATATATATATATATATATATATATATATATATATATATATATATATATATATTTATATATATATATATATATATATATATTTATATATATATATATATATATATATATATATATATATATACATATATATATATATATATATATATATATATATATATATATATATATATATATATATACACCCATATATATATATATATATATATATATATATATATATATATATATATATATATAAACACACATATATATATATATATTATATATATATATATATATATATATATATATATAGAGAGAGAGAGAGAGAGAGAGAGAGAGAGAGAGAGAGAGAGAGAGAGATGGTTTGTCACGAAGGGCATTAACGGTTTGAAAATAAAAAGAAATATGCGATAGTATGGTGCTAATTGACTCGGTCTTTCACTTGCATGGAAAAGCTATGTATAAATCTATATAACGATGCAAGGTTAAGGTTACACGATTCTCTAGTTTATAAGTGTATGCTCCAATAATCCGTCACGATGTTTCGTAGTTTAATAGCTCCAAAAGCCACGTTTAAGTGAACATATGATCAGTGTCGTGCTTTTATGACACGCCTCATATACAAGACAAGATGACATAGAGTGTCAATAGACGCAATCGAAATGTAAAGTGTGCAGAGCTATTTATAGAAAACCCTATGTTTTCAATGGCCTTATAACTCAGGTACACGAGTACATTTCGGGTGGAGTACCCACGCAGCGCTAAGGTACATGTAAAAAGTAGGGTGCGCTTCAGGTGGGTAGGGTATTGAACCTTCCTAGATAGATATACGCTGGAATCAGGGGTGTTGGAAATAGTACTTATGGAAATATGAACTATTCTTCACGGAAGTAACACCCATTTTGACTGATTCTCAAGATGCCTCGTTATAGGTGATGCATCGCCGTCTTCGTAGTTCTTTCACAAATCGGATATGCACATCTCGGTACCACTGATCATGGGCATAAGAAACCACCAGTTTTAAGAGAGAAGAACAGACCAAAAGGTGGGATATCATTATTCAAACAGAGACGATCAAAGCTTCAGGTGCATTGGTTCTACTGCATCAATCTACTGTAATCAATTATTTTTACAGCATGCTTAAGTTTTTCAATTAGGTGCCTATTTTTCGCAAAGTTTTATTTTTAAACTCCGCCCTAAATATCACACTATAAGTAAAAGTATAAGTATTTATTGACTATAACATGGTTATAAAATATACATCACTTACTTTCATAATAATTGACAATACAAAAATACAATAAAGGAATATTCCAAAACGTTTGTTTGGTGACCAATAGTATGTCCGGGATATGAAAGAATTTATATCAATACCAGTTGCTCACTTTAAGGTGGAGCTAGACAGTGGGTCATATAAAGGTGTATAGTCTACCCAATACCTGTTCTACTTGATAGGGCCTTTCTGTACATTCTGGATATTGCGTTTCCAGATATACACCAAAACATTAAAATTTCCTCATCACTTATTGATGGGATCTTCTTTCCCAATAAGTAGAACACAACATTATCACATACTGAATCAAGCGCCACCTTAACGTAAAGACAACTCTTGAAGATTTCTCTGTACATAATAGTTCTATCATTCTCATAGAATGGGCACTGGGTTACAATGTGGACAATATCTTCAATGCAATACATTTCACAGTTGTTACATGTTCTGTTGCTCATAGTTAAACACTTTAATCTTACATCATCTCGCTTAAGCCGGCTAGCATGGCAAATTAACTTGCTCATATCCTCGCACATGCTCATGAGTCTATAATCTAAGTCGCTGATTGCCCACCATGTGATATACTTTGTTTCGCCCATTGTGTGCATTAGCAGATCATTGTCCTTACGAATTATGTTTGTGGCACGCCAGTTGTCGTCCTCTAACTTCCACGCCCGGTCCCAAATTAAATTAGACCATGCCCTTTTTGATGCAACAGGAATTTTACCAGAAATCATATCCTGTATTGCATTAAAAACCCCAAACGTAATAGCCACGTCAAGTAGATTAAAAATAGGACTGTTGTACCTATTTTTTCGACTTTCTGTTAAGTTATCACGGAAAACATTCAGTCTAAGCTCAAAAATCTTCTTTATCACGTTATCAGGATCCATTTTGAGGATGGAACGGACAAATTAAGAGTAGTTGTTTCACCTTAATGAAAGAAATTATCTTTAACCATCCTAGACTATAACTGCAACTTACATTAGGAGCTCGTTAAGCTTATCAACGTTAAGCTTATCAACATATTGAGCCTTTGAATTGTTTTGCAAATATACCCCTCTCTCTCTCTCTCTCTCTCTCTCTCTCTCTCTCTCTCTCTCTCTTGTAAAGGAAGAAAAGGAAGAAGACTACATAGCAGCAGCTTAGTTTATGGCAAACCATTAGTTTTCCTCAACCCTCATGCTGCTGGTGGCTAATTTGGCCGTTGCAAAATGATGTAAAAAACTGAAAATGACTGAACCCTATGACATAGATACTCGTTTGAGAGTACTCGGCGAGAGCTATCCAATGAATACCAACATGACAGGGTTTATATGATTTTTGATGATCGTTGCGTCCTTGTACTTTACACGAAAGTAGCCTCAGCATCAGGAGTGTTAATCGCTTCTCCGTTTCAGATTGTGAAGACATCAAGTTCCCTTGCCCCTTGTATAGGCTGTACGCCGACCCGCGGCACTGCCAGGTGTTCTAGGAATGCGGGGACCCGTCACAAGGTACGGGTGGAACAGGTACAGAGCTCTACAAGAACGTCTGCCCACCCGACACTCCCTATGGCCACATGTCAGAATCCTGTGCGTGACGCTCTATGACAGATTGCACTGATCCTGCACGGAGATGGTGTAATGAAACATGTACGTACGCATGCTTTTCCTCCATCTGATATTTCACGAATGCTGTGGAATTTCCGACTCAAATACTCGTGTATAATACGGCTTAATTTATGTATCTAGAGTGTCTCAGCACACCACATAACCTCCTCAATTTAAACCCTTTCAATTCAATATTGACCATTTGCGGTCAAGTTTAAGGCGGAGTTCCTATAAAGAGTATTACTCTATGTTCAGTCTTAAGGTAGATATCTACCAACATTTTGTAAATATACATGTTATTCAACGTATCAATGTAAAACCCTTCTTAGGGTGTATTATGATAGCTAAATAACTCATTATACAACCATAATCGAGTGGAAGCAAAGTGCTGTATTTTGATTTATTTTCCATATTCTAAACTAGTCCAGGTGAACATGTCAAACATGTATAGTCAGTTGTTGTTGTTGTTGTTTGTAATGAAAAAAACGGATTAAGTAATTTGACTCTATTCCAAGGTCTAGTTTTTGTCATTGATAGATTTTGTTTAATTCTATGCACAGTAGACGATGTTATTGTTCAAGAGATTCATTCAATTCAAATGATGCATACGATTCAATTGCCTCCCTTTGTGGGGCTGAGTCGGGAAAATGCTTAAACAATTCAAATGCATTGTCGCGATCTACAAATCAATTATCAAAATAGTCATTGAAGATTTGGAATTTTGTTCATCGCCACTCGTTCTTCCATATTAGGTCTTAGTCGTGACTAGCCAGTTGTAACAGGTGGAGAAAACCGGAGTAAATCCGCGAAAACCACTGTCAGGTTTCTCACATGCCCTGGGTGGGATTCAAACCGGGAGAGTCAGGTGAGAGACAGCTAGCAGGCCGTGGTAACGCCTTAGACCTTACAGCCGTCAGCCGGTAGGACCCAATAAGGAATTAAGGCGCCAAAGAGACGCATAAAGAATAAACATATTTTCATAATATGATTTCAAAAATCCTTAGCGATGCATTCCCTTTCTTTGTAATTGTTTGCATTTCGTTGTCAGTTGAGAAGAGCCCAATACTGTAGAAGATACAATGTACGCGTCTGTATATATATATATATAGCGTACAAAGCTTCGCTATGTATAAAAACGCTGTACTTTTTTATTTGTTCTTTCTTTATGTTAGCGGCGGCTACCGTCGCTAACATAAAGATACGCTATGATGCAAAAACTCCCCAATTCGCTATATTTGAGACACGCGTCATAGTGGCGTTCTACAGAATTCTTTTCACTGATAGAATAACCTGCTCTGAATGTTTCTTTGTCAGAAGTACCAATTATTTAAATTGTGTCTTTATAGCTCATAACCAAGAAAGCGTCGCGAAGAAGAAGGCATTTCGGACGTACATGTGTATCGCAGGAATAGGTCTATTTGGAGTCATTATTGGTGTTGCCGCTCTGGTCGGAGTTCTTTGCTCTCGTGAGAAAAAAACCCAGAAGGTATGTATTTTCCTTCTACTATAAATATGTTCCACAATACGAATGTATATCTTACAGATACCGTTTTTCCTAACACTACATCTCTCTCTCTCTCTCTCT